>VZTL01009155.1:0-11037 GCA_013400535.1 Scopus umbretta
GGGCGCGTCTCCTGCGCCGCCTGGCCGTTTGCGCGGAAACCGTCGGCGATTTTTTCCCGGTGCTTTTTTTTCTCTTGCGTGTTTGCCGAACGTGACGCGAGAACGCGGGCTCTTTGCTCTTCCTGGAAGGCTGACAAATGCAGGGCGTACCTGTGGTCTCTTTCAGAGACCTCTCTCTGTCCGCCTTGCCTCGTAAAAAGCTGCAAGGATGGAGGCCCGTTTCCTCCCTTTCGGGCTACTTTTAAGGTGGCTCATTCGTAACCTGTAAAGGAACACACCAAGGTGATGCCTTCGCAGGGTGCCGTGAAGGTCAGTAGGTGAAGAGAGCAGGTTCCACAAGCGTGCTATTTTAGAGACTCTTTTCTTCAACCATCCCCTCTCCTGCCCTCCTGCCTCGTTCATACGCGTGTTTGTTTGCTGGTCGTTATGGGGACAAGTACGGAGTATTTAATTTTTTTTTTCCTTGTCTTCGGGAGCATCACATTAATAACGGTGCGATGAAATGCAGCGCGTGTGACGAGTCTCCTGTCGTACAGTGTGGGATGCTAGTCTGCAAAACTTTGATGGTAGGAGTCAGAAATAAGCAGAACGTTAAAAGTTGGCAAATTTGTGCAAAATGGATCTGCAGAGTTGTGCGAATCGAGTTATGGGTCGGACATTAAAATGCTGCATTGAAACAGTGAAAACCGCCTAGTTAATACTGTTATTACAAAAGGTACACTTGATGCGCTTGTGGAAACTGCGCCGACTCACAATATGCAAAGGAAAAATAAGAAAAAACGGTACGGCCTTAGGGTACCTGATGCACACTTGACTTGCGTGCATATGCCGGTCAGAATGAGATATGCACGGAGCTGTCAAACTGTAGGTTTTGGTTTTTAAAATGCAGCTGCTAACACTGTTTGGTCTGTCTGCCGTGTCTTGTAGCTTTACAAAGATTCAAAGCAACGCATCACCTTTTGTAGCGTTCCACTGTCCTTAATAGAAGATCTTCCTTATCTTTAAATCAGGTCTAGCTGTGATGTAAATTGCTCTTGCTCATGCAGCGTTCGTGCTGTATCTGTGCTGTGTAGTTTGCGCCGTAGCTTTTGGGGAGAAGGACGCGTGAGATGACATTGTGGAGTGGTGTTTGTTTTCTGCATTGTAGATGACTCGGCAGATGCAATTCCAGAGCATAACGAATTCCTTTTCCCAGAATATGAAATTTTGATAGAACCTGAGGAACCAGAATTTCCTGCTGACAGCAGCGTAGATCCCGGTGATGAACAAGGAGCTGTAGATACATCAAAGGACCCGGAGGAAAAAAAGGAAGTCAGAGCTACAGGCAGCGCAGGTAAGAAATCAGATGTGGGCTGCAGTTCTTCCTGAGTCCGGTGTTACATCTTTAAAATAGAAGATCCTGTGATTTTTAAGTGTTTATTGGTAACTACTGATGACAACAGGCTCAATCTACAGTCATACGTGATGCAAGCTTTTTTGTGTCCATCCTATAATATAAGTTGCTTTTAGGGGAGAGACTTGCTAAGCCCCAACCCCAGGAGCTGTTGAAGCAGCTGTTGTGCAGCGAAGCTGTAGGTAGCTGGGAGTTACACCGTGTCCCTGTGTGCTTCCCGCAGGTAAGGAACAACTCCAGTGTGAACAACGGGGCCTTGAGCATCTGCTGCTGGAGGACACTGTTGGCATCAGGAGATCGAGTTAGATGGTCTTGGCTTGACTCGGTTCAATTTGCCTTAATTTGCGGGAAGTACTTAACAAACCTTCTTGTCTGAGGCTATTTTAATTGACCTTGAATTAAGCAGTTGAAGTACAGGCGCCGCCCCCCACCCCAAAATTCACGATGTTTTTGCAGCTCACCGGGCCGGCTTTGCACCCCCCCAGGGTGGAGAGTGTGTGGTGTTACAGGGGAAGGCCGCTGGGTTCCCAGCTGCCCCTTACTCTCATCTGAAGCCGTCTCAAGCCTGCTCGGTGTCCCACGTTGATGTGAACGTGGGAGTGCAACAGATCGGCTTGTTGGTGCTAGAAACTGAAGCCTGGCACGTGCACGGCACGGGTGGCCTCTTCCAGATGTCACATTCTGAAGGTTCAGCAGTCTCAGTGATCCCTGCTGGGAGCCATAAACTTTGGTAGATTAACTCCTTCCCTTTCCAGCATTCCACTACTGACATTGATGTTTAAAATGCAACTAAAACTAGTAAATGGATCTGTGCGTGACAGAATCTTACTACGTCACAAAAAGAAAAAAAAAAAAGTCTTAGTGATTTACACTGGCGATAATTCTTGAGAGCAAAATGCAGTTACAGGTACAGTATTGGTTTTAATTTTTGGCTCTCGCATTTGCCTTTAACCTTTGGGGTTTTTATTTCCCTTGCTTAGGTGAAGCATTTCAAGCCTTAGATGAAGAGACATTGGAAGCAATGGCAAAACATGAGACCAAAGAAGACAAGATCTTCCAAATGTTTAAAGAGCGAGTAGCTGCCGAACCAGAGCAGGTCAGAAGATGGGGCAGCCTTAGAACGTACCAGGCTCTGGCGCAGCATCCTGTTGCATCTGCAGAATGTTTCACTGCCTTTCTTACCTACAGTTAGAAATGGTGAGGGGGATGCCTCCTCATCCTCCACGCACCTTAACCAGCATACCCTAATCTTCCTTACGTGCAGGACTTGGTTCATGCTGAAGTAAGAACGTAGCACCTGCTCATCTATCTCAAACGGAAATTGGTCAGGATGAGAAGGCACAGGGGTGCTGAAGCCACCATGGTGGCGGGAGGACCTGCCTGCCTCTGAAGCGGTTCTGACTGAAGCGGGTGGTGAACCAGCACTCGCTTCCCCAGCCTTTGGCCCTGCTGGCTTCCCTTCTCAGCAGAACCAAAACTTCAGAGAGGAGCTCTGTCACAGTCACCAGCTGCATGGTGGGGGGGGTTGGTTTGCCTTTTTTTTCATGTTGAAGAAGTTACTGATGGCTTTAAAATTTCAACTATTTAAACCAGAAATCTCGCCCCATGTTATTCCTTGCTAACACAAGAGGCTGAAGAAAACCACATTGTCAAACAAAAACATGGTTCCTGGTCCCATTCAGAGAAAACACAGGCCTAAATCCATGAAAGCGGTGGAGGAAGAAGTAATTCTCTCCATGTTTTACCTCGTAGCTGAGGGGTGAGGGTGCACATCCGGAACGTAGGAGACTTGGAGTCTGTTCCCTCCTCTGTTTGGGGTAGCTGCATCACTTCCCTGATCTGTGTAAGAGTCCTCTTACCGATAATGCCTGATTCACTAGGTCAATATTTAGATAGTAACAGAACAACAAAGGAGGTGAATATTTGGAAGTACCTCCTCCTTGGACATCAGGACAGTCCCCTTGCATTTAGATGCAGAACTGCAAACAGAACCGGGTTGCATTCCTGGCTTCTCTGTGCGCTTCCATCTGTTGATCTGTCCATCTGCTGTTCCTCCACCTCAAGGCTATGAAACACCTGGCCTAGCATTTCTGGGTCACTTAATTAGAGAAATCAAATCATGGCAATTTATCCCTGGATCACTGAAAAAATGCTGTATAAATACTTGCATGATTAACATAGTTAAGAAAACTTCTACAAAGAACCCGTCTTATTTAGAATACTGCATTTGCAACTGATAGACCTTGCCATGGGTATTACTTAGAGGAACTGACCTTCTTGCCGCTTTGTCTATGTCAGTAAATACCAGTTTTATACCCAGATGAAAAGACAGTCTTGAGAACTTAAACTTCTGCTCTCTTTCAGATTATTAGATATTGCAGAGGAGGAGAAGGCCCAATCTGGGTATCAGGTGAAAATATTCCTGAAGAAAAAGATATCCCAAATTGTTTATGTGGTGCCAAAAGAATTTTTGAATTCCAGGTATGTAAATTCATTTAAAGATAATATAGGTAGTGTAGTTCAGACTTCACAGGCTGGAATTGTATAGGTGTTGGCTTCTGGTTAGAGCAGGGTAGTTGAAGTTGCTGCAAACTAACTATGCTGAGTTGTACAGAGACGATTGTAACTGCTTTTCCCTGTAAGGCTTTCACATACAGAAGGTAGGTTCTCATCTGGTAATTTGCACCATCCATAAAATGGTGCACTTCTGAATATGGAACCATCTCTTAAGTAATGGAAGTCTGGTATTCTATATTTGAAAAAAAAAAAAAAAAAAAAAAAGCCTTTATGATGTCCTTTGGAAATATATCTGGCTGGAAGTATTCAGCTGTAGAATTTTTAATGCTAGAAGCACATGTGTGGTAAATACACTTAATGCCATGCAAAGACAAAACATAGTTATGAAGGTAATTTCAAATGGAAGGAGGCTTACAAATCAGGCAACACTTAGTCAAATAAATAAAACTTCTGTAGATAAAATAAGTAGGGCCACGCCTTTCATTCCCTGTGCATCTAGTACGCTGTTTTGGGAATGCCAGATGTATTTTATTTGAGGTGCTGTGTTACTTAGCTTTGATTGGGATTTTGCTGTGAGAGAACATAAATGAAGGCAGCACCCTTCTTTGGGAAGAGACGCGGGGAGAGGGTGGAGAGCTGTGGCCTGCCTCTAAACCCTTGTTTTTCCTCGAAGATTATGCCACAGCTCCTGAACCACCTTCAGGTTGACAGCCTTGGAGAGAGCATTGACTGGGGAACGCTGGTGGTGTACACTTGCGCGGACAACTGCGGCGAGGGAAACGAATACCTGGAAGAGTTCATATGGAAACAAGACTTCTCTGCAGGCTCTGTTGAACTTCCATCCGGTTACTAAGTTGAGTCATCTAAATAAAATACTTGCCTTGTCGCAGTGCGTCTCTGCACTTGGCAAACAGGTAACTGAACTACATTCACTGATACCTGTCTATCTTCCAACGGTGACAGAACTACTAGAAGTAGGCTGCGGCAGCCTCTCGTGTGCGCCACGGGAGCCTTTACTTCAGCCTGGTAATGAAGCCAGATGCATTTGTTAAGTGAATTTTACTTCAAACCTCAATTCTGAATGTTTAAATAAAGATGAGATATTTTTGGATTGGTGAAAGTATCTTTTGTTGGTGACTGAACTTCAAGAACTCAGATTGTTGTCTGTCAGGATTTGCTTTGCGCTACTCAAAACAACATTAATTCACACTGAAATGCAGACTGCTCTGAGATCGCTCGAATGCTTATGCTCAGGTGCACAGAAGTCGTGGCTAAGACAAAGCTGCGTAGCCTTTCACTGTGGAACTTAGATCCGCTTCTCTTTCTCAAAGGGTAGACCGAATCCAACCTGGCAGTTGTTGCATGTTCTGACTGAGTGGTTATTCAAGATAAAATGCACAAAACCTGTTTTATCTGATGTTAACTGAGCTAAACTATTTCTGCATGGGACTGTCTGGTGCAGGAACAGTTTAAACAGAGCCAGCCATACCAGAACACGTTTGTCTTGTTACTTACTGCCTGTAGCAGCAGATTTTCAAGCTGAATAGTACCGTAAGTCTGCCATCTTTGGTGAAATTAAAAATAAGTGCCCTCTGCAGGGATTCTTCTGATATTTGATTGCCATATAGCTGAGGCAAGAGAAAAGTGAAACCATAATGCTGAATTTACTGTGGTAATTGCTTAACTACTCCTGTGGCTATAGCTACATAGATAAGGCTTTTTTTGTGTGTGGGTCTCGGTATAGAATTTACTTCAGTTACATATTCCCTTAACCTCCTCAACCCGTTCATGTCTGCTTACCAGTGATTCTGAAGGTGATTTTATGAAAGCCCTAGGCCCACTGTTGGTTTGTTTAAAAAAAAAAAAAAATCAATTAATTTAGATGTTGGAAATACTTAAATGAGCAGGCAGGGAATGCTTTATGTAGAAGCTGTTTGGTCATCACAGAACTTAATTTCTAAAAGGGCAGTTTTAAGCCTTGGTATATGTCACAGAAGAGCAAACAGTACCTTAAGTCACAGTGGTACAGCTTGACTGATTTTATTGAAAAGCATCCCGCGGTTACTTAAGGCTCCAAGTTCTCCTGCAGAGATAAGTTGGTAACAGTTCAGGGTCCTGCAAAAGCATGGCCAGTCCTACAGTGACGTTCAAGAGCACTCAGGAATGTTCATTTTAGCTCACGGCACAGAGCGGCGTGCCACTGGAGGCGATGCAGTGTTTGGGTATCTTGAACTTACCCTGCCAGAGCTATGTTATTGAGCAGCAGCTTTCTGATAAGATCCATGAAACTGATTATTAAAACGCCTGGAGAAACACCGGTGTACACCACTATGGGGGGAGTAGGGAAGACTAAGGATTAAGGTCACTCAGGATTTGCAAACGGAGCAGTAGCAAAGCCAGCCAAAACTTCACTTTGTCTGGAATGAACCACCAACTCGGTAAATAAAGAGACCATGGTTACACTGGGGTTAGTTTTAGATAAAAGCTGTTTGAAAGAACGTGCAAGTCATAGAAAGGAGGTTACTATTACTGGAAATTTACTGCAGAAAAAAAAAAGTTTATTTTTAGTTCTCAGCCCGTTAAGCTTCAAGCACAGTTCAGAGGGAAGATTATGTACATACGGGGCTTTGACATTTTACAGGAACACTAATATAGTGAGACTGTCATAGTTGGTAAAATACAAAAGTCATAATTTAAAGAAATTCTAGAAGCTAAGCAGGGATATCTTGTTCCAATTCAGTCAAGTGTAGTTATTTCAGACTTGCATAAATCCCACCTGCCGAACATGAGGCAACACATCCTTGAACACAGACTTCTTCAACCAGTCATCTCTTTTGCTTTATCATACTAGAAATAGGCAAGCTAGACATTGCCAAGGCTATGACTGGTAAGCACGTGGTAAGCAAGCCAGAGCATTGCTAAGATTCTCTCAAAACAAGTCGCTTACAGTAGTGCCTGTGCTATTGAAAAATCCAGATTAAATAATAAAAAAAAAAAGTTTTCAATGCATTTAACTCTACCAGCTGGGTAATTTTAAAATTCATTAAGACAGTTCCCCTAATTATATAAACAGGGTTTATTGTACATGTGGAGCTGAAGGAGGAAAGAGAAGGAAGGTATATATTATATATATATGTACAATGAACCATTTTCATTAATAAATTTATTCTGTCTTGCTTAATACTGGAAAGAGGGAATGTGTCTGGCAACAAAGAAATTTAAAATTGAAAAAATTTAAAAGCTGAAGTTCTGAAAATTATAAAAACCATGGTCTTATGGAAGGAAGTTAAAACATATATACATGGCAATTTAAGTGGTTTATAGGCTGAAGTGTCACAGCTGCATTTGTCTTTTAAACCAACTTAGGGATTTTCTATTAATAGAACTGGCATTAAAACTATTTAAAAGCTAGAATATAAATAAAACTTGGAGGGACTGCTCCAGGAGCAGCCCAGTAAAGCAACTCACAGTAACTCAGTAGACATCATCAATAATACAGTTCCCCTTGAGCATCAGGGAAGTAGGCACTAACTGGGAAATAGTCCAAGTCCTGGTGTTGCAGTTTCACTGGAAGTCCGTCTCTTGTTACTGCTGTGCCATATGCAAGACCTTTTAAAATAGACCCCCGATTTCTCTGAAAGATGCACAAACTGTTACGTTGTCTTTCTGAATCCCTTTAAAATAGGATAGATGTTTTCAAACGCTTCATAGATTTCTGCTCGTACTTTAGCACCTAGTAAAAGAGAAGGAATTAAGTTAGTATGTACCTTTCACCTAATGCTTAATTTTAGCTTGTAGAATGTTTATTTGAATGCGACACTATATAAAACCTGTGCGTATCCGTAAATCCCTATTTTTGGATCTCCTCTTTTTTTTTTTTTTTTAAAATACCCAGTTCATGTAGAGCATACGTCACCAGCCTTCTCACTGTTTATTCTGAGAACCGGTAAAACTTCCATTAGCATCTTCCTGCTTATGCTATACTTGCAAATGGGATTTTTCTATACATACTTTCTCCAGGGGTTTTTCCATACATAATTTCTGCAGGGGACCCAACTACAAAGCACAGCCCTACAGGACGTTTCTGCATAAAGGCCTGACTGGTGGAGCTTTATTTGCGAGTGAACGTCTGGGGAGGAAGGTCTGGCAACGGAGCCGGCTGCAGAGGCCCACCACTTGCCATACTGCAGGGACACGCTCCTCCTTTTGTCTGAGAGTCTGGTGGGCTTTTTTCTCCATAGTAAGACTGAGCATGGGGGGAAAAGGAAGGGTGTAGGTGGAGTGCCCGAGGTTGAGGAGGTCCCAGAGCTCGGCTACCTCCCCTTCTCCGACTGCTGTATCAAAGGAGAAAGGCAGCAGTCTCCAGCCAAGCTGTCGAAGCCCAGTTAGCTCAGTCACTCACACCCAGCACACAGAAAGAGACTTCCAGATTTTGCCAGAAACATCACCTGCGCTCTTACAGCTTTTTAGGCACCTGCATACTTGATTAGGATTCATGATCATCGCTTAGATGGACTTAGCCAAACGCGTGGTTTGCTTTGCATGTTCTCATCCACAGAATACTGTACCCTGTGTTCTTTCTCAGTACTGTCTTCCCTAAAGGAAAGTACCAGCAAACTACATACCTCTGGCATTGTGTGTTCTCTGTAACACAGTCTAAATCTAACCTCCTGGAGAAAGATACTGTCTTCACTTACCAGTTAAAACCACTTTTCCAGAAACAAAAATAAGGAGAACAATTCTCGGCTTGATCATTCTGTAGATTAAGCCAGGAAACAATTCAGGCTCATAGCTGGAAGAGAAGAGAGTGACAGTGTTTAAACACGCTTGCAGACACGTGTTCCAGTCTTTCATCTGCCAGACTGCAGGAATGGGCAGAGCAGATGGAGACCTCACTGAAATTTGGAGAGCAGCAGGGAAGATCACTTCCCTGGGTCCATTCTGGGCAGCCTCGGTCACACCCGAGGCAGAGCAGCGATGGGAACAAGATGCAGGTTTCCCTCTGGTGCAAGGGAGTACTCTAAACAGATGTCACTCTCTAAGCTAGTCAACATGCAGCAAGAATGAAACATAAGCAAGCTTTTTTTTTACCTGCTGAACTGCTGGTGTGTGAGTACCAATCCTTCTAATCTGATGGGAAATTTCACATCACAGCTGCCCACCATGTTCTGAATTTTAAAATCCAAAAATTTTGCAGGAAAACCCAGTTTCTGAACAACTCTTGCATACTTCCTTGCTGCCAGTCTGGACTGCTCCTCACTGAAGTGAGAAAAGGATATCCATGTTATTCCCTCAGTCAAGTATTCCTTGAAGCAAATAGCATTAAACCACAAATATTTAATTGGGGAAGAAATGTCTGTGTTGATGGGGAGGGGAAGGTCACATGCAAAATTTTCACAGCCAAAATTAACAACTAGCACTGGTTTGCATGCTAATGTTGGTACTAGGATCCTGAACACCATTGATGCTGTACTCGCTGTCCACGAGGCAGAAAACAGTAAATTATAAATCCACGTATTTCACACCCTTAAAATATTGACCTGAGTCCCTCTAGTGAGACATGAAAACTGTCACTTAAGTTTTCAGTGTAGAACACCTTTGAACTACTACAGCTAGAAAATGCTTATTTCTATAAAAATCTGTAAACTGCCAAAATCCTCTGCTTGATTCAGCCCGGGCATTCAAACCTGGGTTTAAGGCAACTGCACGGCCTTGCGCGCTGCCACAGAACCGTTTCCTTCAGTTTTGTAAACAGCTGAGGATCTGGTTGCTCCTAACAGAGAGTAAGGCAACTTGAAATTCAAGCGTCACCAGGCAAAGAAAGCATTTCCTGTACAGCTCTATTCATTCATCTCTGCTCATGAGCTTATTCCTTCTGGATTCCTAAAAGATTTCTTCAGAGCAGAACTTCTCTCCTGCCCGCTGGAGTTCAGCTTATGTTTACTTTTCAATTCTTACGCTTCAGTGATTGTGTTAAGAATGGAGCAGACTACAGGGGCCAGAGACTTGGAGCTTTTGGCCCGAGGTGAACAAAACTGAATATTCAAATACAGAATCACTCTTCCTCTGCCACTGCCCCTACAGTTTAAGCAGTTCCAGTGCATAGTCATTGAAATTTTTAATGATTAGGAAAAATATAGGTAACTGCAAAGCCGAAGAAGTGAATACAATAACCCCCGCAAACCAGTTTATCAGACTGCATGAAAGAGCCTCAGAAACAGAACTACCATTTCCCCTTTCGTAGGGAAGTCCTTTCAGTCATGAAAAGACATTTTCTGAAGAAATGTACATTCGTCTATTTGAAATAATAGGGAAGCAAGCTTAGCTATATATATACAACAAAATTGTACAGGTACAGATACTGTATGCAAATAATAGTACTTCTAAAGCATCACTGTACAAGAGAAAAGACAGCCTGAATCAGTTTGCTTGTAACGCCTAAACGTACCTTTTCGCTCCTGTGCACACCATTTTTCCAGAGCTGAATATAAGTGCAGTCGTACGTGGTTCTCTTATTCTCATAATAACAGCAGCAAAACGCTGAAATACGAGCATTGGGACTATAAGTGATACTTTGCTGTGATCATTACATTAAAACCAATTTTGCATGATTAAGTTGCAATTTACACTGTATCGCACAGGAATTCCAAGTTCAAACATACTTACGGATCACTCAAAATTGCTCGAAATGCTTAAATTTTAAGTAGCTTCAAAACACCCACTGAGAGGTAGAGTCAGACAGGAAGGGTATTTACCATTGCGTTCCTATTTTACTAAGCTCATCTCTCACGACTGTATATGCAACATATAATAACGCTAACATTTGCAACAGAGCAATGGAGACAATCTTAAATTAAAAAAAAAAAAATTCCTCCAGGTGTCTTGAAATTTGATCTGTTATAAGCAGGATGGAAGTCTATCTATCTGCAAATGTTTTATGGCCTGTTTTGTTTCTGCGTCTGGAGATCAAAGTTCTGTGTAAACAGAAGTCACCTCAATTCCTACAGCAGCGGTAACACAACAGCGCGGTTAGCTCTAGCTCTTTATTCTAACTACTGTAACATCTCTCCCTGTGTTTCCAAATATTCTTAAACTCTTTGAAGCCAGAGATACTGGAAACCGATGTA
>VZTL01009160.1:0-12270 GCA_013400535.1 Scopus umbretta
AGGTTCCCTCTGAACATCAGGATGTGCTTTTTCAGTGTGATGGTGACCGAGCACTGGCATGGGTTGCCCAGAGAGGTTGTGGAATCTCTGTCCCTGGAGATATTCAAAAGCCGTCTGGACATGGCCCTGGAGAGCCTCCTCTATGTGGCCCTGTTTGAGTAGGGGGGTTAGACCAGATGACCTCCAGAGCCCTTTTCCAACCTAAACCATCTGTGATTGTGTGATTATAGTTATTTAGTCTTTTTCAAAAGTGAGTGGTGGTTTAGATAGGCATCAGGGGCTCTGACTTAAAACTTGCTCAAGTGTAGCAACTGAGATAGGAGCTACCCACAATGACTCTTCAAAATACTGATTAGATTTTCCTCTCTAATCTAGGGTGAGGAGTAATGGTGTGGTTACCTTTTCTTGGAGACGTTCAATAAGAGCAGCTAAATTAGCTTCACGGTTTTCTTTGATCTGTTCCATTTTCAGTATCAGCTTTTCCTCTGCCATTTTGCTGAAGTTATTGTTCTCCTCCAAAGCCTTCTGAAGCACTTCTCGCTCATGTTCTCTCTTCTCTGCCAGATGTTTCAGCACCTGGGCCTCCTGGGACTGGAAACAGAGAGATACGTGGCTGAAATGAAATACTCGTGTGGAGCGAAAAAAAAACCCATAGGGCAACAGTTCACCGAGTTTGGAAACTGCATAAAATTTGTTGCTCTGTGTTATGTGCACTGTTTGGAAAGATCATTTCTGTGTACAAAGCAGAATAGCTCCAATAACATGGGCATAGAGGCACTGGCTAAACGTGAGGTATGCGCCTGAGGCAGCAGGAGGGAAGTGTCCAAAGCACTTCTGTTAACAAGAAATGTTGTCATGTGTTACTGCCCTGGGTTGTCTGGGTTACTGCAGTGGTCGCTCAATCTCTGACAGCTGCAGACTTTTAGCTATGAGCATTTTATTTGTAGAGGTATGGGACTGGTGGCCGAAGGTAAGTCCAGTGTTAAAAAGCAGGTTGCCGACACAGGAGAGGTGCATTTTTCACCTAGGTTAGACTATCCTTTACTGTGCTTGAATAGTTAGTAACAGGCCTTGAAGTTTAGTGTTGTGAAAGACAGAATCAATTCAGACAGAGTTTTTTTCCCCATGATATTTATGTTTGGCTTCCTCTTGCTGATTAGAAAGGGAAAAAAAGGCTTTATTCTATAGAAAATAACAAAAAAAGCTATTTTTAGTTAAAAATTTAAATTTTGCAAGGAAGATGAAAACTGCAGGCACAAATTAAACGGATGCAGCCTATGCGCAATACTGTGCTATTCTTCTTTGTAAACTCATTGCTCAGAAGCACAAGCTTGCTTATTTATTTTAAATCAAATTACTAACATGAAACCACTAATCCTAGGAGAGAAGTCAAAGAACTTGCAGCATTGGGCCCATCCTACAGGCAAGTCTAGTCAAAAAGACAGTATGTTTCAGAGGATTTATTTGGAAATGATAAAACAACACTGTATGCTTTTGGATAAAGTAAATTGGAGGCAGCATGAGAAGCAAACAGAAATCAGGGAATTAAATATGTCTCTGGGAAGCTAAGTGTGTATTTCAGTGCAGATCACAATGCACTGTTGCCGCTGTTATCAGTAAAAATGAGTTAGTTTAAGGCCTTCATTAAGGGCTTCAACCAATAATTACAATTAGTGATAATGAATCCTATTAAATTCTGTCGTGTGGCTTTAAATGGAGTGAAAAAGGCTGCAATTCTTTTACATGAGTGAGATCCAATCAGGAGGAGAAAACAAGTATTTCAACGAAGGCAAGATACACATAAAGCCAAATGCACTGACGAGGCAAATTAAAGCAGACTCTAGAAAAGGCTGCAAAAGCCAGGCAGAGCGTCTTGCAGCAAGACACTGCAGTAAGATGTATCTGGCTTTGCAAGGCTTGCTTGAGATCAGAGGAAAAAGCTACTTTCATCCACCTTGGCCACTTAATGCATTTGCTTCCACTTCTGGTCTGGTTGCCGTTAAGGGCTCATTTCTCAAACTCTGCTCCCTGGAGTACATGCTGATGGGAATGGTCTACTGAAATGGTTGGTGCCTTACAAGGGCTCCTCCTTGCTCTTACCTTCATTACAGCATATGCTGAATAGACAGTAATAGAGCAAGCATTTTTCAGATCTTTGACTTGGAGAAAATAACTGTTGTGCAGGCCAAAAGATGTTACAAATGGGGAACAAAAAGTCCCCAGACAGGCACAGCCAAAAGCAGAGTGAGTTTCACTGGTAGAGAATGGAAGAAGAATGAGCCAAAGGGAAAGAGAGCTGGGCAAAGAAGGAAACTTGTAGACTAACTGACGAATCGTAAAAGCCCCGTAAGTTTAACAAAAACATAAATAATTTTAATAATCATATAATAAAAATAAGTTATTTTGAAGCAAAATATTTGATTTCACATACTTAGCATTTAACATTTCTTTATATATAGGCTATTTCCAAATGTAAAAAAAAGTTATTTTGAAAGATTTTGTACAACATAAAACTGAAATAATTGAACATCACCTTGTTTTACCATTTTCGGACCATCTTGAGTGACTCAGTTTGACCAGTGCTTGTGAAGTTATTCTGCATTTTCTGTTTAATTTACTATTCAATGTCAACCTTTCATTTACTTTTGGAAAAGTTATCATCATTAAAATTTGGCTGCTGATATGAATTTTGTGAACCCTTTGCTGAAGTGATCTAAAAGTTACCTCGATAATCTAAGAATCTGTCTCCCTTCCTGTTGGGAGTTTGAATTGAAAAGATACGATGATACTAATTGTAATGTCCTTTCTCATGAAACATTTAAGAAGTGACTTGTTAATTTGGAAGGCTAATATTTCATGGTGTTTAAATATGTATATATAATATGTTATAAAATCAAGCATTTTCAGATTTGGTAAACAGACGTTTCCAAGGACATATCCAAGGCCCAGGAGACGCTATAATAAAAAGTAAGATTTGGACTGTGCCTATAAGCAGCATTTTTTAATAGAACATTGGCTTCCAACAGGAGGTAGCGAAATGCCTTTGAGACTTTAGGGCACTTGCCCATTTTTCAGCATTTGTTTTCTTCCATCCAAACCCTTTGCCTTCTGGAATAACTTCTTATTATCATAAATCCAGGAGAACATTGAAAAATTAAGAGTTCCATATCAAAGTACAGATAGTTCTGGAGGCTACGCTGGCAGACAACACATTCAAAAGTAATTTGTCCTCTAATGCATGATAATGAAGACAATTCTTATACTCCAATTCAGTATTTACTGGATGCAAATTGTGTTGGCACCAGTAAGAGTCTGAATGAAAGCTAAACCCGGCCTCAGGAACTGACTGTACACCCCTAACGCAATTTTCCTTTATGATATGCCTTCAATGGCATTCCTTTTCCTCACTCAAAATATTCAAGGTACCAGGACTGGTTCAAAATAAAGAGACCCCTCTCCCTGCCACAAAAGATCCATGGGGTAGAGTCTCATTTAGACTGCTGTCCCTCTTCCAATGCTGTTGTACCCCAGCTGTGAGTCTGCTTGTCTCCCTGGTGTTCAGACCGTTTTTGAAATCCCCGTATGACAATTTGGGAAGGCGGTTGATATGTTTTTGTACCGGATTGTCAAACGATTTTCTGTTTCCAACACATTTGGCAAAAGAATTTGGCCACCCTGTCTGTTCAAAGTTTACTACACATCCAGAAATGGCTAAATGAATGACCTCAGATACCCAGTGGGGCTGGGATTAATAGACTCCCTTTGTTGTTTGTGTTGGCTTTTAACTGCTGCTTTTGGACTGCCAGAGTCTTGATACAGGATTCCAAAATATGTAGGAAGTTTTTATTCCAAGTTTATTTTCAACATTGTATTGTTTAAAGTGCTGGAAAGGATATTTTCAAATCCTTGATAGTCCATGTACTAACACACTCATAAATGGCTTACAGTAAGTGCTTCTTGTACAGCTATTGTGAGAAAATGAGTAAAAAAGGCTGGAAATGGATGAAAGATAAAGAAGATTAGTAAGGAGAGAAAAATATGAAGTGGTGGAGAAAGGAAAAAGCAATACTCAAGGGGCAATATCCAGAAGACTTCTTAAATGTAACAAGGCATAATCAATGCAGCTGTAGCTGCAGCATCTAATGCTAGATGTAGAGGAATAAAAACATTGCAAAACATTTTTGGTACAGATATTTCTGCTCCTAGACATGTACTGCTGTGCTAAAGAGACAGCTAATGCAGGCAAACTCCTATGATATTCATGTCGTATTTCTAAAGGAGCATGTGCACCCCCAGTTTTCAGAGATGAGTGCTTCAGAAGGAAATCCACATCTCATACGTAGCTGGCCAAAGACAGATGCAGACAACTAAACACTCACTTAATGAGAAAAATTATTTATGGAAACTGGCTTTGGAGATACATACATTTTTAAATTATTACTCACAAGAAGAAAACACTACTTATCCGAGTAACAGGTGCTTTATTTTCTCACATTTATCTATTTTTCTTTGACATGTACATTCAAATATCAAAGTAATTTATGCAGAGACAAAATTAAAGGGTTGCTTTTAAGCAAGAAATGGGCTTAGACAACTGCTTTTAAATTGGGAATTTCAGCTTGAATGAATTCACCTTAGTTACTAGGATCCTTACTTACTTGGATGTACGAGGCACACTACCGGTCATGAGAACTCCTCTTTCTAACACATTCCTTCACTGGCTGGATTTTTTAAAATCAAATTGTTCAGGAGAAGCTGCATTAACCTAGGCATTCTTCAGTGTATTCCGTATTTAAGAGATACTATTAATGGAGCATAACATGAAGACAGGATTAAAGGCTCCTACTGCAATGTAAATGCCAAGGTGAAGCCTAGGTATTACTCAGAAATAAATTGTGAGTTGAAGTAGTGATGTTTTCAGGAGAAGGAATTGAGGTTGCGATTTTTCCACATAAAAGCAAGGGAATGGACTCAAGTTAGACCTCACTCATGGCACTGCCTTCTCCACATCTCTGTACGGTTACATCCTATTCCTCACTAGGAATACTATTATTTGTATCACAGTAGCACCTGTTCAGCCTGTTGTGAGGACTCACTGTCCCAAGCAGTGTAAAGTACACAGGGAGAGGCAGTTCCTCTCCCACAGCAATGACAGTCTGAAGACACAACAAAAAAAGGCGATGCTCCTGCACCATGGGGACACAGAGCACAGGACTGAAATAGCCGTATGTCAGGAGTGCCAGAGACATCTGAGCTGTAACCGTAGGGGAAGTCTTGCTTCTACTGAAACCAGATGGTGCAAAATTTTGCTTGAATTTGGATGAAGATCTTTTCTTATTTGTCCTGTCTGCCAGTAGAGCTTTGGGTCAGGGCTACTAAGAACATGAAGAAGAGTTTAAAAAAAAAAAAAAAAGGAAAGCTCAGCCACAACATGAAATAAAAGCTCTCACTTTCTCTTCCTCAACTAGTACCAAATCGCTGTTCTGAGGGTTGTGACCCATGGGGACGAACAAGGCATGTTGGAGGAATGCAACAGGTACCACTTGAGCCCTCTGCCTGATGCTCCCCTACCTGCTCATGAGGCATTTCTTGATCTGCTGCAGTTGAGGTCTGGCATTTTAACATTCATAAAGATCAATGTCAGTTTGTCTTACGATTGTTCATTAGCAGCAAAGCCCATGGCGGACTGTGGGGAGAAGCTTTGCCAGCTTTGGGATGTATGCTGTATCTGCTCGTGACTCCACATGCTCTGAGACAGACCTTTGTGCCTAACACCAAACCCTCTCCTAGCTGGCAGCAAACATCTTCCTGGGGGCACATATCCCATAGGCTTATGCTTTTTGGATGAAGAGCTGCAGAGTGGCTTGCAATTTTGGCTATCTTTTTTAAACATTAGGACTGAAGCACCATGTATGGAAATGCTATCATGTGCATCAAAATGGTGCAGAAACACCTGGTTCCGGTGCTGATTCCACATTTATTGCTGGGACCTCTACAGGGAAAAGCATTTCATACTGTATTCCCTCTCCACACAAGCACAGATGAGGGCCAGCAGTAGCAGAAAGGGAGATCAGTAGATGGGCAAGATGGGAGGCAAATATCTTGGGCAGTGCCTGTCCTCCATCCTAGGCTGCTTGCTTACAAATTACAGGAAACCAAGGGGAGAATAGGAATGGGTTGGAAGAACAAAAAAAGCTCCACGTTTGCCAGGGAAGGTGCTGATCCCTTCTCTGCCTCTCCTCTTGCCTGGAGTGGCAGTTTTGTAGGTCCTGCACTATTTCTAGGAGGGGGCACTTGTCCCCCAGCTCTGCTGCCTTCCCTGCCTTGGTGAAGCCTTTTCCCCCAACAGCCTGCTGTACCGTGCGGTAAAGCGTGGGTGGCCTTTTCAATGCCAAGGCAGAGATGGATCAAGAGTGTTTAAGAAGTGCCCCCAGGCACGCTGCTCAAAGGGGCAGCAAGCTGGGTGCTGAAGCCCGATGCAGAGTGTGGCCATGATGCTGGCAGAGATGCCCCAGGCTGGCTGCCTGCCTGCTGCAGGGAGCACAGCA
This sequence comes from Scopus umbretta, assembly GCA_013400535.1. NCBI lineage: Eukaryota > Metazoa > Chordata > Aves > Pelecaniformes > Scopidae > Scopus > Scopus umbretta. The sequence goes on from VZTL01009160.1 coordinate 6,549, forward strand.
AGCCTTGCCCAGGCTAGGCTGCACTTGCAGCATTTCATAGTAACAGCATTAAAAACTCATGTAGCTATAAGCCTATATCCAACAGCATGCGAGTTAAAAATTATGCCTGTTCTCCTGCATTCTTTGTGGCGCTAAGACTAGGGATGAGCCTGATTCAATTTCATCCCAGTTCAAAGCCATTAAGAGGATTTAATTACATATGATTTCTCTCTCATAATCCAAAGTCTAGTAGAAATGTGTATCCCTTTAGCGTTTCATTTTTATGCTAGTAAATTGAACATGGGCAATAAAGATATATAGTTCAACATATGGCTCTTGGAGTCTGTACATCAAATGTAATAATAGCTGAACATTCAAAGCCCATGGATAAAAACTGATAAATGGTAAAGGTTCTGTAAGAAATAAACTTCTGCTGCTTACAATGTTACTGTGGTCTAATTTCTTAAGTGGGAAGGATGAAAAGATCTTTCTGATTATCCACCAAGGTGGGAAAATACAGCACACATATCCCCAAAAAATAATGGGATAATAATGACACACTGTAAAGAGGATTCTATAAATGGAAAGGACAAATCTGTAACAAGCCCAAATGGGTCTCTCTCACTGTGTGGTGCAAAAGGAAAAAATGCCTCAGGTGAAACTCTTGGTTTGGTCTGAGAGTATGAGGGAGGTCACAGTGACTGCCATGTGAGGTAGAGAAAAAGGGGAGAAAAGGCAAGAACCCTATAAAAACTTGTAAGGGAATAAATAAGAATGATAAACAAGAAATGGCACAAGCAGGAGGCTGCTGAAGTGCGTGCATTGCTGTAGATGTTCTCATGAGTTTGAAAATTTATTAATGAACACTGCCTAATTAACAGAGCAGAACATCATTCCTAAACAGTGTGAAATCAATTAGTATTTTTTTCCAAAAAGGCAATTCTCATCCATTAGTTATACTTGATTTTAATTAGAACTGTGCTGGAAGGACACACTCTAGAATGGTCATGCCTGAAAACCGTGGTACATAAATTGAAAAGTATGATAACAAATGCCATGGTGGATGTGAGAAAGTCTGTCTGGTTTGTCTAGCAGCAGAAAGTGGAAAATGCTTAGGGAAAGTGTAGATGAAGTTGGGCAAAACTGCTTGGTCCTTTCCTTGAGATGCATACACTATACATATATATATATACACACACACACACGTCTATATTTATACCTCTCCCCACCACCTTAGCTTTCAGCAGGCATCAAGTTACATATTTTCTGAGCCAGAGGCTGCATTCATATAAACATTTCCTAGAAGGTAGTCCTCTATCAATTTTCCTATTTTATTTTTGAAATAAAGAACATTTTAATAATCTCTAAACAGTCTGTGACAACAAATACAGCTTGATTAAACAACACATGAAAAGGTGACTCCCTCTCTCTGTTTTGAAATTGCTGTCTGATGATTTCATTGGGTGTTTCTTCTCCTTTGGATTGCGTGAAACAGAATATAATTGTTCCTATTCAACGTCTCATTACCATTCATGACTTTGTGGACTTCTATCTTATCTTCCATCTGTTGTCTCTTTCCAAGCTGAAAAGTGGACTATTTAATTTATCTTCTTATGGAAGATGTTCTGTTCCTGATTGCTTTTTTATCCTTCTCTGCAGTATACTCTTTTTCAGGCAAAAAATGAAGGTAATAGTTGAGATGTGGGAGCACCAGGGATTTTAACAGTGAGGTAATGAAGTTTTCTGCTCTGTTCTTTGCTCCTTTCCCAGCAATGTCTGCTGCAATGCTAATATGGAGGATCTTGTCTATTAAAATAACTCAGTTCACTTAAATTGAATATAGTACCAAGGGGAAGAAATGGCAGGTGTCTGTATTGCTATCACTGATTACCAGTTTATTGCATAATGAGTCTTTCTTTAGGAAGAAATGAAATGAATGAAATGAAATCTCTGGGACATTCAATTTCTATTTCCCACTAAGTATATGCATAATATCAGGCTTCTTAATTGCTGCCATTTCATTCTGTGTCCATATCTTTACTTGAACATTTGTACTTGGTACAGAGGCACTTCACAGATTAAGTCTTTGAGGCATATCAGCATTTGGGTGTGTGAAAGCTCATACTTCTGGGCAGGTATTAGTGCAAATCCATATTCCTTTCACAGACAGTCATGTCCTTTTACTGAAATGAATGCTCTGGCAGAAGTATTTCTTTGAAAGAAGCAATAGTGCTAACGTGTGTACATTAGAAGCTCAGAGTCTTGGGTTAGCAAGGCAGCAGAAATGGCAAATGTGGCAACACTTCAACGTTCACCTAAAGTAGTTGTTCAAATTAGCGAGGTCCAGAATAGTCAGGTTTCATTGCAAATCAAAACTGAGGGCCAGGTTTTAAGGACCTGTCAGTAATCCAGATCTACAGACTTCAGTGGACTCACGTCTCGCTCTACACCAGTGGAATCACTCCATTCAGTTTCCTGGAAGCGACCCTGATCTGGTCTGACAGGAGTGAAAGAAAAATGGAGCTGCTTTTGTTGGAGCTGCTCCATGTGCTGTCTGTGGCATATCAGTTGTCCCTGGACTGCTGTATACATTTTAGTCTATACCTGGAAACAATTCTGTAAACATCAGTTTTAGTAACATATCACACTGTTTAAGAGATAAATAAAAGGCTTAGAGATATCCAAGCTTATTTCATTTTTCAATACACTCTACCAGGGACTCCGTGAGCAAGTGGAAGGGGTTTCTAACTCCAATTTAACTGGTGCTGGCAAATTTGCCACAAAATTGATTTGCCACATTGATTGCTTGGTTGAAGGACACAGAAAGTCCTTCTATGGCTCCTGAGGCTTCTCTGGCTTCTGTGGCTCTCCTTTTGTGCCATAGCAAAAGGAAACATGGATTAACCAGGACAATATAATACCACATAATGAGCTTTCTGTGGCCACTGCAGCCAGCCATGGCTTTCCTGAAATGGTGCAACACAGCATAAACACTAGGCCCACACAGAACACTGCTAATTTTCAGGATGGCAATTCAGACTGGCAATGGTGAGTGTCTTATTGGCTTTGCCTGTCATTCTCTGACTTATACGATCTGGAATTTGGCCTTTTATCTTCTGGAAAAAAAAAAAAAAAAAAAAAAAAAAAAGCCAAGTAAGCTAGCTCTGACTTAGAGCAAATAAAGACCTCTTCAACACATCAGTCAAGATGAAAGCCAAACAGTTAATGCGGACTTCCTGCTGCACGCACCCTGCATTTGTGCTAACCTTTGTGAAGAAGGTGTAACAACTCTTCCAAACCCTATGTGACTAGCTTAGTGATTATGAAACAGGGTTTTACCATTATGAGTAACATCATAAAGAAGGGAAGACTTAAGTTTGTAGATAACCCTGCAAGGCCAGCACTATTGAGGACTGTCTGCTAGAAATGCCTCTGCCTAGTAGCTGTGTTATGCTAGCGTCTTCATCCAAGTGTGTGGTGAATGATCCAGAACGCTCTTTATTTAGGGCTGACATGCCTCCACACTGCATAAATAAGACATTTTAGCTGCCTCAGGCAGGACTTGTGAGTAATTTTCATGCGCACTACAAGGAGTCAAGATCTGGTAGCCCAGACAGTAGCTGTTTGAATTGCACATCCATCTCTTAAACTTAGACAGCAGAAGAACTGCACTGGTTTTCAGCAACTATTATAGATGCTCTGAATGAACTACTTACACTCACACAGTAAGCATGTATATTTGAACCCACTTGGGCCTCCTGCCCAAAGCTATCTGTATTTGTGACTTCCCAAGCATCAAAACCAGTGAGGTTTGTTTGCAAGCTGCTGAAAGAAAATAAACTCATTTGTTTCTTTAAATATGTTAATAATTTTTGCCCATGCAGGCCACTGTGAGTCAGTGATGGCAATGGAACACATACCAGTGGACAGGAAACTTGGCTGTTATTCTGTACTCTGTCAGGTCTAATTGCTAGCAATGTTTTAAGTAAAGATACCTTCCTCCTCTCCTCTGCAGCCTCCAGCTTTTTCTGGATCTCCTCAAGAGAGAGTTCTTTCTTCTTTGGAGAAGCTAAAGTTCGTGGTGCTTCTGAGACCGGAGATGGTGGCTTTAGGATCAGTTCAAAGGCCTGGCCCGAGGCACGTTTGTTGATTTGTTTCACTTCCATGTCTGCACAATAAAGTGAGAAATGGTAAGCCCTTCAGTACCTCAGTGGTATTGAGGAGAGAAGCAGTCCAGACGTTAGTGTAGGATCAGAATCACAGACAAAAGATTTAGCATCTTTGCCTTGGGCATTTTAAAGGCAATGACAGCTTATGGGCTGAAAACTGTTCTCAGGAGAAGTACATTTCATTTTCTCTGTAATAGTTTAATTATACCTTAATCTCATAAAGATAAAATTTACAGCAGTTTTGGAGGCTTATTGGGGTTCTGTGTCATTTCAGACCCCCTGCGAGCTTTCATCTTTTCCTTGTTTCCTCTGGAATTTTTGTCAGCTGTGAAGAGCTGTAATTCTCAATGGGTAGTAGGAAAAGTACAGCTCAGTATGAGAGGGCTAGCTTTAAGAGTTTAGCTGGTTGCTATTAGGAACAGTATCCAGCATCATGGGTAATACACAATCAATAGAAGGTAACAGCCAAAACCAGCAAACGAATTGTAAAACCAGCAAAACATCCACTAACGTTATGGACTGGGACGGTGAACTGAGTCATTTCCCAGCACTCGCACATTATCTGACCTGCAGGATGATTTCCAGTGAAAGTCACTCACCATCATATTTATAGATGTTCATGTTGCGAGGTTCAGGGTAAAAACAGGAGCAGATCAGAGACAGCATGGACAGCTCCTTCATCTTTTCCTTGTAAGCTGAAACGAGAGACCCTGTTAGCATGCTTCGCTTCCCCAGATCCTCCTTAGCGAATCTCTAACTGAGGTGACTGGATGGGGACCAGCAAATCTGCTCTACCACCTACCTGGCAGACTTCTCTAGAATATTTACTTTCAACTACTTCTTCTGAACATTGAGCCTTTATCAAATTGCACATGAGATGCTCAATACTGCAGAGGCTGTTTCTCATCTCCTACATGACCTCAGCCTCGGGTCTAACACAGACAGTCCTCTTTGGTTTATACAAAGTGAATCTGGCTACCAGGAAATGTATTTAACATTGGAAGAGTGCCATGACTCCACTCACTCCCGGCAGGTGGAGAGAAATGAAGCTCTAACAAATTCTCTGACGTATCCACATGCAATTGAGAACAGCTCTGAAATGCTGTCCATGCGTTGCCATAGGCAGATGCTAAAGACATTATCTGTTACAAATGAAAATGTCATCCAGATAATTAAAAATAAAACCAGGAATGAGGATACATTTATCAAACCTTTTGCATAATGTCGTTAACATGTGTAACTACTTGAAACAAACCTTTTCCTTCCTCATTTACTTGTTTCCATACTTGGGTTTAGCGAGTATCAGTTGATGCAATAAATACCCTTGTAATATACTTTTACGGTGTTACCTTTACTGACTTTGTAATGCCTATAGGCCCCAGTCCTCTGGACTGAGGAGGACTAGAAAAGGTGATACCAACACCTAACCATTATACAGTGTTCTGCGTTGACCCTAATTGCTATCATGCCAGCTTCTAAGGAGGAAAATAGTCTTGTACCTGGTCACTTGGCAAGTCAGTGACAGAGCCCAGACTAGAGCCAGCTCTCCTGGGTCCTGGGGCAATACATTAGCC
>VZTL01009167.1:0-28610 GCA_013400535.1 Scopus umbretta
GGCCCCCAGCATATACTGGTGGCTGGGATTTTTTCTCCCCAGGTGAAGGGTTTGACATTTCCCCTTGTTGAATTTCATGAGGTTCTTGTCAGCACATTTCTCCAGACTGTTGAGGTCCCTCTGGATGGCAGCACAACCCTCTGGCATGTCAGCCACTCCTCCCAGTTTTATGTCATCAGCAGACTTGCTGAGGGTGTGCTCTGCTCCATCATCCAGATCATTAACAAAGATGTTAAACAGGACTGCATCTGGTATTGACTCCTGGGGTACACTACAGTTATTTTCCTCCAACCAGACTTCATGCCACTGATCACCACTCTTGGCCCAGCCATTCAGCCAGTTTTCAATCCAACTTGCTGTCTGTTCATTCAGCCCATACATCAACAGTGTCAAAGGCTCTAGTGAACTCTGGGGAGACAGCACCCACTGCTCTCCTCTCATTTACTATGCCAGTCATTACATTGTAGAAGTTTTTCACGGTGGTCAGACATGACCTCCCCTTGGTGAAGCCATGCTGACTACTTCTGATGACCTTCTTCTCTTAAATGTGCCTGGAAATGGTTTCCATAATTAGCTGCTCCATCACCTTCCCAGGGATCAAGGGGAGGCTGACCAGCCTGTAGTTCCCTGGGTCCTCCTTCTTGCCCTTCTTGAAGATAAGCACGACGTTTGCTTTCCTCCAGTCTTTGGGTGCTTCTCCCAGTTGCCATGATCAAAGATTATCAAGTGGCCTTGCAATGACATCTGCTAGCTCCCTCAGCACTCATGGGTGCATCTCATCAGGGCCCATGGATGTATGTATGTCCAGTTTGCTTAAGTATTCTCTGACCTGATCCTCTTCCATTAAGGGTACATCTTCCTTGCTCCAGCCTTTTCCCCTGGGTTTCTGGGACCTGGGATTCTTGAAGGCCAGTCTTGTTAGTAACAACGGAAGCAAAGAAGGCATCCAGTACTCCATGTCCTGTGTAACCAGGTGCCCCATCTCATTCAACAATGGGCCCACATTTTCCCTAGGCTTTCTTTGTCACCTATGTACCTACAGAAGTGCTTCTTGTTTTCTTTATCATCCCTGGCCAGATTCAATTCCTTCTGGGCTTTGGCTTTCCTAACTTGTCTCCTGAATGCACAAAGTCTTTGCATTTCTCCCAGGTTACCTGTCCTTGCCTCCACCTTCTGTGTGCTTCCTTTGTAATGCAGCAAAGGGAAGGTGCAACAAAGGATATTTGCTTCACTCCATGGAATGGTCACTGTCAAAAATGAACCTGAATAACTCAAGCCATTACTGAGACTGAGAAAATATAAAATCCATGAAGAATTGTTATAAGCAGAACATCCACGTTATTTCTCCACACTTCTAGAGAAGGCTAAAAGAGAACATCAGATGGCCCTGCCCAACCTCCTGTAGGTCAGCATTACACCTGGACTGAAACCAATGTATATACATATACACACATCAAACACATTTATGTATATATCAAACTATATAACTAAAACCAAACTGTATAATATAAATATCAGGTATTATACAGCATGTATAATAAAGGCTTCTCTTTAAAGGCTAGTAGGCCCTTTGCTTTGATGAGTTAACATGTTTCAGAAGGTGTGTATCAGATTCATGATTAAAGCTTATATATTTCTAGCACCAGAAGAAATTAAACCAATTTGCTGATCCTGTAGGTAGTCTGGTGTTAGAAAGAACAGTTGTTTCTTTTTACATGGTAAACTCAGTAATCATAGGTGGAGGGGAATTAACCCACATCAAAAAACAGAACCAGTTTTCCTAAATGAAATTTTGTAATATGAAAGAAGTAATTTAAAAAAACTAATGAAGCCTAAATATTGCATCATAATTTGTCCTATTAATGTTGGTATCATCACTTTAAAATTCAGGCTACTATAGATATTCTATTTTTCAGACAACCAAAGTAGGGCAAAAGGTGAGTGCCATAAAAAACAGACAGGTTTATGTCAGGGTGTATTTTCAGCTGCAGCATTTTCTTGTGTAAACCTCAGGTTGCAGGGTATAGGGCAACTTCTGTGTTTGAAGCTGTCCAACACTTTCAAGAAGACTAATATATCCACTTTGATTTTCATTAAATTCAGAACATAAAAGATCAAATATGCGCAATAACTGATGCTAAATGTCAATGACATACCAGAAGAAAGGAATTTTTTTTTCACATGAATATGGTATAAACATAGAATCATAGAATTGTTAAGGTTGGAAAAGACCTCTGAGATCATCTAGTCCAACCATCAACCGCCCCACCCCCCCCAAAAAAAAACCAAAACAACCAACAAAAAACCAAACCACCATGCCTGCTAAACTATGTCTTGAAGTACCACATCTAGACGTTTTTTGAACACCTCCAGGGATGGGGACTCCACCACTTCCCTGGGCAGCCGCTTCCAATGCCTCACCACTCTTTCAGTAAAGAAATTTTTCCTAATATCCAATCTAAACCTCCCTTGGCACAACGTGAGGCCATGTGTTGAGAACAATGTCATTGCCCACAACAACAAGGCCTTTTCTCAAGAGCACATCTCTTCTACCAAATGTTGAAAGCAGGTAATACAAGGTGCCCCTCTCCCCATTTTCATGCTTTGCTGTACCGGTACTATCTTTGGGGCATTTGGTTTTATTTTAGTGCTCTAACACCACAACACTTCTCTAAAAGCACTAAGTGGTAAGGTTCAGTTTAGAGGGTGCACAGCTCCCAGCAAGACTTAAAGGGAGATCCTAAGTGGCTCCAAAATATGTAAATGTGCCATTCCCATCTACCATGAACCTGGGACCCAGGTCTTGCCCTCCTCCCCCCTCCAGCCCATGCAGCCTACATCCAGGAGACCTTATCCCACATCACCCCACGACAAATCCCAGCCCTGTGCCACCAGGATGTCTACCACCCTTGTATTACATGTGCCCCAGAGCCCCGTTGGTGCATTTCACCCTTCCCCCGCACATTGTCCCCTTCCCACACCAAGGGTGCACAGGAACTGCAGAACAAGTCAGGCACCATGTCTTGTACATCCATCATTGGATGGATGCAGCTTTTTTAACTTTTTAGAAGTGTAGACCACATTTGACTCCAGCTTGTCCTTCAGACTGATCCTGGTATCTAAGCACAGCTACTTATAACTTTTCAAATGTATGAGAAAAGCCATTGTCTGCCACTCACTTCTCATCTACTCCTGGCAATAACTCTTGACAAAGATTTTCCAAAGGGCTGCACCAATATGCTGCCTGCCCTTGCTCTGTGCCAGTGCAGGCCACCTTCACTGTGTGTATAGATGAAGAGTCAAGAGGAGGTAGAAGAAAGCTCCCTGTTGAATATCAGAAGTTAGTATCCACTCAGTAACATGTCTAAGCTAGAAAGAAGTCTGTCATAGATGACAAATTTGCTGAATGTAATGGGTGCATGTTTACATTAATGGTTAATAACTTATGCCAAGGTTTGCAAATGCAGTTGGTGATTTTGCATGTTGCTATTGTTTGCTGTGCATGACATGCTGCTGTTTTGGAGGCCTGCTTTGAAGCAGAGAGGTACAGCCTCTCTGAAAAATCAGGCTGACCCCAAAATGAGTGTCTCCCAACATCCTTTTCTGAAAACTTTTGCCTGGCTTTTATAGATCTATTAAAAAAAATAGAACATGCCTGTTAAAAAAGATAGACCTGCCTCTTAATAGCCAGGATGTATCTTAGCATTATTCAGCCCTGCCAATACTCATGTTTGGAGCAGCAGAAACAGGTCAATGAAGTGTGTGCATTGAGCACTGATATTCCAGTGTGGTTTCTAAAAGCATCAGCAGGAGAAACCTGCAGTCTCCTACAAATGCATGAATAAAACCAAAAGCCCAACACCACTCACCTCCTGTGGTAATTTCACCTATTTACACAGACATTTGTGTCATCTCACTTACAAAGGTACATATCTGACAATGGGCAACAAAATAAGCAGCCAACTTTCAAGGAGAACAACTGCAAGTAAATCTTGTTAGCCAGGGTAATGATTTCTCATCCACTCAGAGTGTTTTTGACAAGAGGAAAAGGCCCATCTTCCCCAGACTGCTGCCTCCTTAGTAATCTGCCCTGGCAGTTACAACCTGCCTCTCAAACGCTCCTGTGTTTTGAACCCAAGCAAAAGCTTTGGCAGCTGTAAACCTAGCATGGGCTTGTTTTAAATGATGAGAGGAAACAGGCTGACAGTAGCTGATTAGAAAGCTCTTAGAGCCCTCTCGGCTGAGCGGGGAGAAAAGGACAACTTTCTTCTTGTGCTGCCAGAGAGGGGACACGGGGGCACACGGAGCCCAGCTTGCTGTCCTTGGCAAGATCGTGAGGATGTGGGAAAAGACTATTTCAGGGAGGCTGAGCTGCCCTCACCAGCCTGCCCCTTCCTGCCAGCCTCTGCTCTGAAGATAACAAAGGAGGAAATAATGAAACACTATGGTAAAGACTAGATGAATTTGAAGAGACAGCTACAAGCTGTTTCCTGGCCCCAGCCTTATCTGAAGTCCCAGAAAATAACCCTTTCTCTGTGGTCAATAAATAACCCTTTATGATTGGGGTGAAATATCTGGTTTAATTTCTGCCACAGAGGACTGGGTAGCAGGACATGCTTTCTGCGAAGAGCGGGGCCAACGGTATTTCTAGCTGTGCTTTGGAGCGGAGAAGAAAGGCTCTGCAGAATCCTCTCACCAGGAGCATGTGGGTTAAGTCAATGCTATTTAAGCATATTATAGAAAATGAAGATGCTGGGCTGGGAAGAAAGGGTTAAAAGGATGGACTCAAAAAGCCGTGTAGAGGTTATTGAATGGACAAAGCAGCAAACATTAAAAATAATTCAGCCAAAAAAATAAAAATAAATACAGGAGGAAATTACTTCATCGCAGCCCACACTGTGTTATCAGTATGAAAGCTCTGGGAGCTGCTTTTCTTTCCAAAATGGCAGCTGATAGCTGATCTAAACAAAAGGTCATCAGGGCAGTGAGGGGACAGGAGGGAGGCTCGGGGAAGGGACAAACAGAAGATGTGCCAGAACAACAAGGGTTTAAGGCCACAGGCAATCCCATGGCCGCATGCACTGGTCAGCAGCACCGACCACAAGGACTGGCAGCCCCCTTCAATACTCTCTGACATGAGCTCCTAAAATCCATCTGAGCTGAGATGTCTTCTCTGACCTGTTGTCCAGCAGTGCCTCTACTTATCATACTTCAAACTTCAAGGCCCAAATCCCACATTGCACCAGAAAGCAATCACTTGCTGCTCTGCAGCGACAGGCCAGCCGCAGTCCAAGGGCAGCAGTTCCCTGTGGCAGCACCTCTAAAGGCTGTGTTTGCACAAACAGGTTAGCAGGGCGCCTTGGTTCCCACTGAAAATTTCTTACAGTTTGGGTTGGTTTTGCATTTTCATTACAATTTTTATCCAGCTGTAAGAATACAGTGAAACTTGTGTGAGTCCACCACATTATGTCTCTACCTGTCTTAAAGGACCACCCCTAGGGTATCCTCAAATTTACTAGCTGCAGCTCTACTCTACCCCTGCAAGAAAATTACCTCTGTGAAGCAATCAACTTTTTGCTGGTCCCTTGAGCAGTCAAGAAGGCAATTTACACTGCAGTTCATTCCTGCTACCTTCACAGAGCAAAAAAAGAGAAGGAAAAAAACCCTGCTAATTCCCAACTACAAAAACAGTGAGGCAAAATGCAGTTCAGCCTTACAGTGGTACCTATAAAACCAACCATCTTAGATGTAAGTTTGGTTTGGGGTTGGGAATTTTTTTTTCCTGTATAGTGAAATAATGGGGACTAATAGTCATAAAACCTTTCATTGAGTTTCCTGGGGTCTGAAAGACATCTGGGAGGATAATGGGAGGAATACCATGTCTAGTAGCTGTGCTTGGAGCAGCCTCAATTTACGGCTCCGTCTGTAACTGCTGTAGTTTGCCCAAAGCAGATACTGAAACAGTCTCTGAAGTTGAGCGATGCCAATGTGGCTCAGCAGCCAAACTCTATGCTGGGACAGGCTGTGGTCTGCTTTACTTTTCCCTCCCCTTGATCAAGCTCACCTTGGCATTTCCCAGCCCCTTTTATTTTTCTCGTTGTCCCAGTCTGCATCAGATGAGACTGCTGTTTCCACATCATCTCCAAAGCAGAGGGAAGCAGATAAGGAAGGAGCCAGCTGAGTGCAGCTCCACCAGCATGCCAGCCTCCAAGCCCCACTGTCTCCTCCACAGGATGCTGCTGGTGGCTTGGTCACACTTAGGAGCAAAGGTGACAGCAGCAAGGTGCCCTGCTACCAGGGCTGTGGGCTGCCCTTTCCAAGACAAGAAGAAGAACCACCAGTCCCTTTTGCAAAGTGTCACAGAGAGGGTGAGCAAAGAGGACACAGCAACACAGCTGTGCCTTATAGCCATGATGTGCTTTCTTATCTCTTCTCCTAATTTGGCTCTTTCCATATCGCAGCCTTATGATCCTATTGGAGAAACCTTATCATAATTCTGTTGAAAAACAGCCTTATATTAAGCAGAGATCCTGGAAAAAGTCAGAGAGGGGGAGATGGATTCATCAGCGCAGACAGACACATTTTTGCGGAGGCAGCTGACCAGTTCTCCACGAAGCATCCAGAGCTTTCTCGGTATTCCCAGTCATCTTCCATGCCTCCAGCTGACTTCCCATAAAAATGCTGAAGGGTCTTTGATCTCAGTGTACACGTCCTTATGAGAAGGGGAAGGGTAAAATTGCAGAGGTCAGGCAAACACTTGACAGTAGTTCCTGCAGCTCCTCAGACCCTGGCCAGCCTTTGAGGTCCTGTGCCAGAGATTGCAGATTTGGTTTGATCAGTCATGAGTTGAAAATGCAGAGCAGAGCTGCTCAGGTCACATCAGATGCTTAACTCTGCTTGCCTTTTGTGATGGGTGGGGAAGTTCAGTAAAAAATTAGGATGACAAGAAAGAACACCACCAACAAAAAAGACTAATGAGAAATTACATATTGAAAGCATCAGCCTCCCTGTTACACATCATCTGAATTTGGATATCAGCTAATGGCTCAGCCAGTTTCCCAACTCAGCCTCATCGAATTCCCTAGAAGTAGCAAAAAATTTAGACATTAAGTGTTTCATTGGAACACACTATATCCCCAACTTTCCAGCCAACACACACAAGGCAGCTTTTGCATTTTACAATCTATTATTCTTGCTGATGCTAGAACAGCACTCCAACCCCGGAGGGGATAAAACTAGTCCAAATGATAACAGCTCAGATGGCACTAAAAATAAACAAATGTTCAGATAGATATTCTTTACTTATGTGTCTGACAGAAATTCCTCCATCAGAAAAGAATTTCAGGCTGTACCAGAGGAGTCAGGTCTTTACTCGTTCCTGCCTTTCCATTGACTCAATGCATATGGAGCATCCATGTAATGTTTTTTCCCCTGAGAAATCAAACTTTTCCTGAAATGCCATGGAATCAAAGGGAGGGATTCCCCTCCCACTTACCTCTGCCAGAACACCCCTCATGTTAACAGCTCTCGGCAGACATATATAAGCAAAAGTAAAACAAACTGTCCACTATCAAACCATCCTGAGAGTATGAAAAAGAAAGAGCTTTTCTGTCCATTGGGTCTTGCTATTATCTAAAGCACTGGAGTTCTTCTGGAAAAAGAACTCAGCCACCAAGAATCTAAGCTGAGGCCTGAATAAATAATTTGAGGCTGATATGAAAGCAGGGCTTGTAAACTGAGAAAAGTATAGCTGAAAAAAACAGTGGTTTGGTTCCCCTCCATCAGCTCACCTCTCGGGAAGGGATACATGCCAAAATGCTGACACCAGGTACTTAGGAACAAAAGGAGAAGGCTCCAAATGGAAGCCTGTAGGAAGCAGATAGTGCACAGTAGACTTTATTGTCTATTAGCTAGGAGCCAAAAGAATGAAATGCATAAATAGAAGCAATAACCTGGTGATGGGCCACACACCAAAAGTTCAGTCTGGACACAATATCCCAGGTTATGTGAAAAAGTTTCCCTGGAGCTGGGGTGGTAATCTCTCGCAAGAAAACATTTCTAGCAAACACAGGCCTACCTGGGCTGAGGTCTGCAGGAGCCCTGCAAAGGAGACCTCTCCTGGGTGTCTCAATGCATCTCATTCCATGGCAAGTGTAGTCCAGGGACTGATGCTCAGCTGTCCATAGAGCCCACCTTCTGGGCAGACGAGTCACTATTCGATTTTCTAGTAGCTCAGATGAATATGGAATACAGGGAACTGTGTTCAACTACTGACTCTCAGAAAACAGATTAATTTGCGGAAAGGACGAGTAGTTATTAAACCGTTTGCTTGAAAGAAGAATTGACGTGGTAAGCTGGAGTGGCTGGGGGCTGTGATGAAGAGGGTGCAACAGAAAATTGCTAAAGATTTTATTCCCAGGTGTGTCTGCTTTATGTGTCCCCGTGTTGTGAGGCGTGGATATCCTAGGACCATTTGCATGACAGCAGGAAGAAGAGGCAGACAGAAAACCTGCCATGTTTACTAGGAGGTGCATTTCAAGACCGGTTTGTCAAATATGCTTTACATATACATTTAGCCACAGACAAAAGGAAGTAATTCATTCACCAATTTCTGTGGTGAAAATTACTTCAAGATTTATTCCATGCCCGTGTGCCAAGCACACTCCTGATACAAACCCCACAGTTACACACCCATACAAACGCGCGGGCATGCATATCCCCAGACATGGAGACATCCCATCAGTGGCACTAAATAACTTATGAAAATGGTTAGTTATGTTTTAGCTGGAACTAAAACTAAATCTGGAGATGACAACCAAAAAAAGCCATAATATTGCCACTCCTGAAATAGGAAACATCTGCCTGCAGAGGAAGCACCGCCTGTCCTGACCATGAGCAGTGGTGTGAGGAGGTGTGTGCCCGAGCTGTGGCTCTCTGGAGAGGGCTAGGGACACAAGTCACCTCACTTGACTTTTTATTTTCTCTCCCTTATTGCCCTGGAATACTATACATGCACGACTGTATGTACAGTGCTCTACATACTCCACCAGGACTATACATGCCCAACAGAAACAGAAAGATGGCAGAAATGAGAAGGTGCAGGGTAGTTATTTCAGGAATCCCATGAACAAAATCATTATTCAGCATGGGAAAGTGGTTTTGGTGTTTGGCTGTGGTGACACATTGGAGCTGGGGAGAGCTGGGGCTTCCAGGTAAGCTGCAAAGAAATCCGGTCAGCAATGAATGGATCTTCAGTTTATCATAGGCAATGGGAGAAATGGTTCAGCTGAAATCCATAAGGTTTGGAAGGCCCTCAGTGGAAACTTAGGCATTTTAGAATCTATTTTCCAGAGGTCCAAATAACATAAAAGAACAAAAAAAAAATTATGCCGAATAGGCAAAGGAACAAGATGAACATGATAAAGAGTGGGGAAGGGAAAGCTTGCACTGAAGGAAACGGGCAAGTTTTATTTTTGGCTGTATGTTTCATTGTAGAAAGCAAACACTACATAATGGACACACTACTGCTCCAAAAACCACATCTCAGAGATACCATTAGCTCTGGACGTTCACAGCATATATAAGCTGAAAAAGACAAATATATACTTTGTGTAATCATGGTCTGAGGAAAGACTGCAGAGACCATTACCACACCAAAAGGATAACCCAGCCAACCACAGTCTCGTAGCTTATAAAAAAACTGCATTCAAGAAAGTCAATTAGGCTCGATAGATCTCTTGAAATGGTAGAAATGACAGGAAAGCAAAAGCATTTCTGAACTGAAGGGCCAAATCCTGCCCCACCAGTCACACAACACAGTGTGAGCTCTGCATAATTATCTGAGGACAGAAACATAAAGAACAAGAAAATGATGCTGTTTAAAGCCAGTAATTGTTTCCTATGGTTTCACAGAGCTGTGCTGAATAAAATGCATTTGTTATATTATGACAGTGGGTCACAGAAACCATAGTAAGGGAGGAAAATGCAGGAAGATTATATGTTGCAAGAAGACATAGCTGCAGTAAAGATGAACATAAAAAGCAAAACTGAATGGAGATCTAGAATTTCTAAATTACCCTTGGCCCAAATGTCTGGCTTACCACTGAAATAGTATAATTATAAAGCTGGCGTAAAACAGGACATGGATCTAGTTACTAATTTCTTACTAGCAATAGCAGCAAAACAGGTTCTGCCAGTAGCGGGTCTCTTGACAAAAACCTTGTGTCTTCTACATGATGTGACCTATAGGGAAAACTGTTTTTAATCAGGCAAATCTATAAATGGCATGCAGTTGTGGTTGCTCCTCTCAGATGTCAAAAGGAACAGAGTAGAAACTGGGGGAAAGGGATGGGGGGATCTTCACTGTAATTTCTGGTTTAACACTTCGCTTTCTCTGAAATGCACAGTGGGATTTGTAGATTTAGGAGATCGCCTTTGTCATGCAGACCAGTGATGGCAGCTGTGTCATCTCACAATCTAGGTGGAAAAAAAAAACCTAAAACCTCATCCTAGTAGTACTATTTTAGCCTCTGTGTTCCATTTAAGTTTTGACTGCAAATACAGGGGTCTTTTCATGGCTGCAGTTTTGAACTCAGTCACTCTAATCTCTGTTTTCCAGCACACACTTAAGCCTAAGCACATGAGAAACATCACTAAAGTCAATGGCACAGCTCCTGTGCCAAGATGTTAAGCATGTGTTTAGGTGTCTCACTGGGTCTGTCCAAAGACAGAAAATAATCCTAAACAGTTTTCTTTCTCTGTGGTAGGCATCCATGAAACAGCAATCAGTGGAATGGTCTCAGTGAATTAACATTTAAATGTTTTACACCATATCATAGTCGATACACAATTTAAGGTTGTGTGAAGATTTTTGTCTAGCCTTTTTACCAGTGAAAAATTGTCTTCAACAAAACTAGACTTTTCTGCCATGTTTCTGCTTTCTACTGAGATGTTTGAGCTTTTGACAAAAATTTGAACCCCTGAAAACCTAATAACTTGGCTGCATTGAAAAATGTACAAATTATGGTTAAAAAAAAAGCTTCTAATCTTCTGATGAAAACACAAAATTTTGTGCAACTATTCAGCTATTGAGCTGAACACATTTCCCCAGGCAACACGTGGCAATCAGATTAGTATTAGAAAGGCATAGCCCCTTTCACGTGAACCAACCCAGTTTTAACCACAGTTTTGCAAACATGTGACCTATGCTTGTATTTAAAATATTATTTATTTATGTGTATGTATGCATATTGTGTACATATATTTCCCCGTTATTCTGCCTTGGGTATGTTGAGGGCCCTCCACATGCCCAAGAGCTGCCAGGGTACTTAAGCATTTATGACCTGTGATTCAGAGTGGGTTTGAAGGTCATTAAAGGCTGGGTGAGGAAGCGGTTCACGCGACAGCCAGTTTACCATGATTGATTGTTGTGCTGTAAAATATTATGAAACCTCCCTATTAACTCTTTTTCTCCACACAGCACCACAAGCCGTGGTGAAAGCCATGAGGAGCAGCTGTGTCAGAGCACAGGCATAGGCAGCACTTGTGCCTCCAGCTTTTCCAAATGGTTTTCTGAGTAATGTCACAACATTGCTGCAATGTTGAAAAAAGGTCACCAAGGCTGAGAGATAATGATTTTCAAAAGCAAACAAAACCCAGGAGCTGAAGAAATGCTTTTGCTCTTAAAAAAAGTCCACATGCAGTTCCACAGCCATGCAATAAAAGAGGTCATTGAACTGTGCTTCGCTAGATGATGATATCTTGCCAGGCTCGTGGACAAAGGTGATCCATGACTATCTCTTCCCTCCTGTGGTGAACAAAACAGAGAGAGGGCATTGCAGAGGTCCAGCAATGATCACTCTCACTCTGGATAGAGTTATAATTTTGTCAGGACAGATTAATTAATTATTTCTAGATATTATTGGCAGAGCCTTGCCCCAGTGGTACCTATGTGCCTACAGCCAGGGACTGTCCATTTACACTGCACCAAGCCCACAGCTCACTCCATATCATCCTTTCTTCCAAAAACCCCTGAGCCTGTAACAGACATGCATCCATAAAATAACAACACCAAAGAAGTAAGTATCTCCCAGCACTCGGCACAAGTGAGAGAGAGAAATTTGCTTCTGTGCTTCATCATGTGGCTAGACATAATGTGTCCAGCAATAAAACCTCACACACATGACCTGTTGCACATGCATATTCTCACCGTAAGACCATAAGTGCACTGTAATGTGATCAAGGGCGTTTGGGTTTTGGTGACACAATAAATACAGCTGTTTGCATGACCAAGAAAAGGAGGAGGAAGGAAAAAAGGCTCTGGCATAAGTCTCAAGTACTTCCAAAAGAGAAAGTCCTGCTTGGCTGTTCCTCTCTCATATCTACCCCGAAACAGAGAAATAGGCAACTCCACAATAACTCCTGAACTGGAGCACAAACAGCAGATCAAGGCCTTGTTTCCTTTCTACAGCATTGATCCCTTAATTATTACTACAATGCTCTATCACCAAATCCTGCAACACACCTACAGAGCAGCACCCAAACCCCTGACTGGTCCCACTGCAAGTTACTGTCCACCACCAGGCATAGTACCAAAGAAATGAGTGGGATTAACCAACAAACAAGACTGTTTGTGAATAAAAGCAGCAGAATCTAATATTTAATACAGATCCCCCAGATGGCATCTGCTCCCTCTTGAGCTCAATTCTCAAGTTTGCAGTCTGTTTAAAAAAGGTGTCTTTTCACTCTCTCATTTGTTTGCCCACAAATGTCATTCACATCATCGCAAAGACCAGGCTGGGAGTCTTCAAAGGAAAAGGTTTGTTTAAGCAAAAAGACATCTTTTTTTTTTGTCTGATGCTTTCAGATAAAGTGACATTTTTGGCTTCTGCTTAAAGTGGAACTTCAAATCAGAGGAAAAAGATTATAGAAAACAAACTCCAAACAGTCTGTTTCTGAAAGGTCCTCTTTTTATTTATTAAACAAAAGTAACTTTTTCCTTTTACCCAAACCTAGTATGGAGTCATTCGGTGTACCAGTAAAACCAACCAGATGAAAAAATACTTTCTGCCAGAGCTGGAAAGTAAATTCAGTTCACCAAGAAAAGTTTGTTTCCACAGGCTTTGAGCCTTTTATAAGTTACATTCAACCTTCCCTCTCCAATTATTATAGACATAAATTACAAGGTGAGCTAAAATATGTAGTCCTTTTTTTAGAGTAAAATGCTGTGGTTAGCTCTCTTGGTTGCTGCTGAAGAATAAATTGTATCATTATAGCCTTCTTCTGGGTCTTGTTATTCTGACTTTTTGACTCTCACTAGCTGCAGTCTATACAATGCACAACTGTATTTGTTCACAAGGAATGCTTTGGTTTCTTTTGACTTTTTCCTTTCCACTTCCTAACGGTTTACATGTAGAAGCAGAGCTTTTGAAAAATTACCTAACACATACTATGTTTAATGAGTACATTTAAACATACTTTAGCTACAAATCTTATCAGCTGATTACTTAACCTTTGTGGATAGGCTAAATATTTTCTTCAGCACTTAAATAAATATGATACATGGTTCCTGTGAAAAGCCTAATGAGAAGGAAGTTGTTTTTAAACTTAAGTCAAGTCTTTCCCTTTAATTTATTTTACCAGTATTCTTTTCCAAGTGATCAAAGCAAGCAGTTTGTATGGCAGACCTAAATTGCTAAAAGAAAAATTAAGTACTAAAATATTAATTCTGCCGTACTTTATTTGGGGGATGGGAGTTGCATGCCATCTGGAAGGACAGTCAAGAATTTGCCACACACAATGAAGCACATGATATGAGGCAAGAAGTCAAAATCCTGCTGTCTCCCAAGGTGGATTTAAATGATGAAAACCAAGATGTGTGTACATCTTCCGGATTTCAATAACGATAAAACATACCTATAAAATGCCTAGCAGTTGTCCTGGCTCCCCTGAATGCCTTATGAACAAAGCCTCACTTGAGAGCACCACCTTCCATGTATCAGCTTGAGTGGCTGGGAGTGGGCAACTAGTCTGTCAGGGACATGTAAAAAGTACATGTGCACCTGTGGTCACTCAATAGACATGGGCTGCTGCACTTTCAGACACTTCAGATGCAGCGCAGACCACAGCATCCCTCCTGGTCTGCTGCCCTAGCCTGGGGCAGGACACTGGTGCTTCACAGACACAAGATGCAGGTGCTGCAAGGTGAAGGGCTGGCTCAGAGCATCTCCTGCCTGACATGTGAGACTTAGGTATGTATGAGAAATGTGCTTACGCTCATACGACACCACACATATCCACACAGTGGATATCAACATAATGCTTGCAGGGGCAGGAGAGGGGTGGCCCAGGGCCAGCCAGAGCAGGAGGCTCCTTTGGGGCACAGGTCCTTCAAAGGGGATTCCCACCCTTGGTCCCCCGTGCAGCAGCACGAACTATCAAAACCATCCATGTGACTGATCTTCTTTTCTTCTTGAAACCATAACACGACACACACAGAGAAATCATGTTCAGGAGGAAACTTGGGCTTTATTCTGGGACAGAATGAAGGAGAATGTGAAAACGCACTGACGTCATGAAAGAAAGAAGTTGAATAGGTCAAGAAGCAGAGATGTGAGCTTAAGGAAATGGCAAGGCACTCAAGAAAAGATAAGAGAGATTGTATAAATAAATAAGCACACAGAAAGGAGCTGAGAGCACTGTGAACAAAGCCTTACTCTTGAGCTCGGGTTCACAGTCCCTTTTCCCTGAGAGCCCCTAGAAAGTTTCAGGGGAGGAGTGGACCCTTTTAGAAATTTCACATAGGGATATCGTTGTATAACACCCACAAACTTGTTTTCCTTTGTTGCCTTTTGCAGATTGAGCAGAGGGGACCTGCAGGCATCCCTTCTCTCTCTTTGGGTGCACAAACCCTCAGCTGGAAGGGGTCCTACTTTCCTAATTAAAAATTAAAAGAAGCAAAACAGCAAAAAGGAAAACAAACAGTACAAGCAAGTCTGGCTTAGCATGTCTTTTGTACCCCAACCTGTCTGGAGAAGAAAAAAGCAATAGGTAACTGAAGTAGTATTAGTTTAGTTGTTACTGGCAGCACATGTCACCTCAGCTCAGAAGCTGAAAATTAATGAGTGTACTTACAGAGTTTTAATTACTGTTCTTAACTCCTGAGTGTAAACTTCTCTTCACTGCTGGAGATAGCTTTTAGAGGCATGTAATAGTCATGGAATACATTTGTATCTTTTCCACTGTGGTTGCTTTAATTTGCAGTGATATTTGTTAGATCATTTATTTAGATCCACAGTAATTTTTACATCCTGTGTGCCAAAAGCAGATATAAACATCATACCTGAAGCTAGGATGGTAGTGCAGGCAGATGTATCCCAGCCAGCACCAAACCTGTATACTCAGGGTTCTTTATCATTACACTGAACTTGATCCAAGGAAGTAAATTAGAAGCCAATTCATGTTTATTTATGCTGGTCAACTGAAAGATGTGGCAGCAGAAAAGTCAGCACAGGCTCTACAAACTCACTAGTGTCAGGTTGTGTTGGTGGTTTGCTGGCCCATACTTGTGCCTCCACATATCCTACTCCTTGCGTTAGCTAAAGTCTGCTCCATGGACAGTCCAAGGGCAAATACAAGTATAACAGTCTAATTTGCACTACCTGACTTATAATGAGGCGCAGAAGTGATTAGTGGGTGGTATTCTGGGCCTTACATCATTAGTCCTTGATGTTCATTCACAGGACAACGGGCCCTTCATGTGCCCCTGGAAAGAACTGTCAAGCTGGAAGCACGTACCAGAATTCTTTCTGCAATGAGCTTGCAGGCTTGAAAAGAAGGCCTTAGTAGTGCTGGAGTGGGACTTGGGCAGTGGATTTTCATTGCCTCTAATTCAAGACAACCTGGGTTTAAAAGACAAGCTGTCCCCTTGCAGGCTACACAAAAGGTTATGTGTGCTATAAATGTCTTCTAGGCTCCATGGAGTAAATCCCTGGTTTGGAAGTATTTTGAGGGAAGGAACAACTGAAAACATAGAAACAAACTAAAACTGGGACAAAATGCAACATAACCCTAACAAAGGCAGCTTCTGCCTGTCCACCAGCATACTCTTATCTGATTTGACAGACGAAGTATGGGAAGATGTCATTTATCTGGACTAGAACAAAGCATTCGATATCCTGCCAGATGGAAACTATTAGTTCAAGTAGAGAAAGTGGGGATTAAGGTAAGAATTGCAAGGTAGTTAAGGAATTGACTAAAGGGGAGGTGATAATGGGTTGAGCTGAAAGGAAGAAAATCACTAGTAGAGTTTTGCAAGACTCAGTATCAATCTTTTTTATTTCTTTAACAATATTGGCACAAAAAAGTGTCTAATGAAACTTCCTGATGTCTGAGGTTGGGAAGCCCTGTCCATACTGACAAGCAGTAGAATTTTACCTAAGAAGGGCCAGATAGTCTTCAGAAACAATAGACGTGGAGGGAAAATTTAGTATATAAGGTAAAAGGGCATGCCCTTAAGAAATCATGAGTAGAAGCTTGTGCTAACCATGTATGTGACAACAAGCCAGCAATGTGGCCTGACTACTGGAAAAGGTAAATGTCACCTAGAATGAAGTAAAGTATTTCCACTACAGGAAGGAAAGTATTACTGAAATCAATACATGCCAGGCACTGGCAGGACCTCATCAAGAAGACCATGCCCATTTTTTGTCACCAAGGGTACATGTGTGCTACTAAAAGAAAACATGCCAGGGACTGCTCTCTGGCTTGGAGGCCAAGCAACATGGCATAAAGCATGTCTAAACCTCCAAACCCTCCCACCTTCTCAAAAGAGTCAAGCTCAAACTGTCTTTCAGGAATAGTCCCTGGCCTGTGCTATCTCCAAAACCAAGCCCAAGTATTGGGAAGTGATCATGCCCCTGTANGGAGAGTGTTCATTAATACAGGCAAAAAACATGCTGTTAGTTAATTGTGTGCAGGTGTCTTTGGCCTAATCCCTAATGTTTAGTCTTCTGGGGTGGACCTAACCCAGTGTGCCCAGGGTTTGTGCTGGATTAATGCATGCTGAAGAGGAAGGCTACTAGGATGAGGGCAAAACAGGAGAGCATCTTACAAGAGGAGATGAGGAGCACTTGCTGAGAAAAGTAGGTGATTGGCCTAAATAAGAACTAGGGGAGAAACATTTAAACCAAAAGACAACATTTGCCATGAGTAGATTAAGAGAAGCATAACAAGCTTATCCATTCATCCAGCAGAGTAGAGTGCTGGCGCAGCCTTCCAGAGGAGATAGATTTTAATTTTAAGAAGGAACTTGTAAAGTTTTCTGTGGCAGATATCCACAGCAATCCAAAGGAGTATAAGGGTGATGCATGCTGTGTCATGATATATTAGTCTTGTCCTGCTCCATGGTTTGAACTCTCATTGCCTCCCTCTGATTTTCACATGTGCACAAAACAAGTCACCAGTTAGAAACCCTGGTAGGTCTTTCAGAGACTGCTGAGATGAGTGAAGGTAAACAAATCCATATTCATTCTGCCCACTTCTGTGTTTGCACCCTTGTACCCATTCCGTGCCACCTCTTTACCTAAACACAGATCATAGCATGCAGAAATACTAGAAAACAGGTCTTAACAAGGAGATCCACAAAAGCTTTCATTGTGCCTTGTTGACTTTGTTCAGCTAGTCCAATTTCACTAAAGAGCAATTAAATAGAAAGGGGGCCTAGGGAAGCTTATCTTCTTCAGGAAGCATAGCACACATTTTTTATGAATCTCTCAATGGTAAGTCTAAAACCAGACAAAGATAAACAGGAGTGGGGGAAGCTGTACCTAATGGCTCACACATTAATTCCAGCTTTGTCTTGCTTCACTTATATGTAGATACAGCTGCGTAATCTACTCATCAGCTAAGATGAGCCCCTCCTTACATTTCTAGAGGATGTAACCATTAGTTATTCTCATATCATAATTTAAAGTAGCTGTAAGCCTCTTCTGGGCTGAAATTTGTAGATCATCCCCTGCTAAGCTAGTAAACTGACTCTGGGCTTTCAAGTGATTCTCAACCATTCCATGTATGAAAATACGTGGGAAAATATAAGGACTACATAATCACCCTGACTGGAAAGCCACGATCAAAGACCGGTGAGCTGGGCAGGGAGCTCTTCACCTGTCTGGTGGCATGTTTTAAATCTCAGCAGTGTTTTGGTTCCTCAGAAAAACAAAACTTTTGTCATTTTGATCAGGGGCAGAGGAGGAGACTGGAGCACACTGCCTGGTCAGCCGGGCATACACACGCAGAGCAACACCTACATCTCAGAGGAGCCGCAGAGACTGAGGAAAGCCCAGGTGCAGCTCCTTGCCCTTCTTCCACCATATCCTGGATGTGTCCTCTCTCTTCAAACTTCTGTGGGGAGAAACTATGTGCATAAATCCAGCCTGGAGCTGCAACACCTTCTGCTTTTTCAGAAGTATCACTGAACACAGTATATTCCCATTAAAACAAAATGATTTCAACAATACCAACAAAAAGGATTCAACAAAAAAAAAATCCTCTAGCTGCCACACTTTTTCCATTCACCTATAAAACCCATCAAGGAAAAATTTTGCTGTTTGACATTTAAATAAGAACTCTTCCCCTGTGATGCACTGTGGTGCAGCTACAAGGGCGTAGTCAGACATTTGCTAAGTAGGCTGTAGTTATAATTTTTAATTTCCTAGAGGCAACATTCCCCTTCACCTCCCCAAAACCCCAAGTCTCCTATATGGCAGTGTCATGGGCTGTTGCCATGCCACCAGCCGGCCACTGATCTTTTTTGAGAACAAATGTGTACTTATTATGAAGATTAAACTGGTGACACCATTTATCCACATGCCAGACACTGAGTGTATAACATCCCCACACTGCTTTTGAATGGCATTAAACTGGCCGGGCCTGACCACACTCTTCACAACAGCACAGTTTCTCCTCAGCCAGAACTGGAGCTTGGATGAATTGCACTTTATTCACTCTATAGCCCTGAGCCTCCATCTCTCTTCACAGAACTTTCTGAATATTTCCTCTAAGTTTACCAAATGTTTCCTTGTTCCCAAGCCACAGAGAAGCTGGTCGAGAATGGGGGCGGGGGCCGTGGGGGGAGGGAATCCCTGTGGCTGCAGCCTCCAGCACTCTGTAAGGATGGCTTCTCATGCTCCATGAGCCTGACCAAAAACCTTGCCAGGCTGGGAGGTCTCTCTCAAGACCAGTGGATTTTGGACCTGCACTTCACAACAGTAACCGTGGAAGATGAAAGCATTGTTTGACTAACAGAAACAAGTGAAGCAGATAGAAGTGCCAGAAAAACATCATCTATAGGAGACCTCATGAGTAGTCTATGTGATGGAGCAGAGCAATGGATTTGAGCAGTTGGCACTCAGGTTGAAGTCTCAGGGTGGCTGAAACCACCTTTGGAAGTGAGAAAGGACAACAAATCTGATTATTTTCAGTAGCCCTTCTTGGTCAGTCCTGTTATCAGGTATGCCAACACTCTGCTCCTTTAAGGGAAGCACAAAATCAGAGGCTCCGCTCTCTCCCCTGACTTCCTGCTGGCTCCTGTCCCCACCAGGCCCAGCATCCAGCGTATTTCTCCTCTCTGGCACAAGTTTTGCCAGCACCAGAATACTGCCTGCGCCTGGCTCCAGTGGCCTCTTTCTTCTTTGTTAGAAGGGCTCCTAGTTCATGCCCTCTCTTTCTCATCAGCTTTTACTGTGACTCATGGGAGACAGAGCAGGAGGAAAAGGGAAGAGGCAACAAGCCAAGCTTCGTAATGTTCAGATGCAGTTTCACATCTAGGAAATGTGAGATCCTCCAGCCATAAGGCTGACAACATCTTAACAGAAGCTATGCATCCTTATACAAATGTCAGACATGTTTCTATGACCTAACTTTCCTTCAGTCTTCCCACAAAACCACAAAGAGTAGGGAGAGAAGAGTTAACACATCCTTTTCTACATTTCCTTTAACAAATGTGACAACACATCACTGACTGAGAGACAATTAAAAGTGTAATGGATTTGTTCAAGAAAGCCAAGTCCCGTATCTGTCCTGTCTAAGTCCCACAGAGCATCTCCCATGCTAAAACCTGTATGGAGAAGCATTAGCTTCCATAGACATCAGTCAGGATCCTGCTGGGTGAACTGGACCTGAAGCAGCAACCGTGGTCCCCAAGTCTGACACTATGTGTCTGCACAAGAAATCACAGGCTGATTCCTCCTGCCACCAGGGCGGAAAGGAAGAAGAGACATCTAGAAAAGCCCTGCAGAGAGGAACAATGCACTTGCCTGGCTGCCCTCCATTGCCCCTGCCTTGCTGGAGGAGCACGCTCGCTGCCCTCCCCACCAGTTGCACAGGGAAGGGACAAGCCGGTCCCCAAGGTCCAGCCTTGCATGCAGTATCTACCCAAGGAGTTATTTATAGTCTCTCGGGAGGTGACAGGGCATGTGGATGTGAATGGGAGGGAGATTCAGACCAGATGTCCACAGGCCGTTTCCAAGTAAGCCTGCATAAATGTGCAGCACAGCTCACAACCAGAGCTGCGTTGTGTCAAACCACTGTGGTTACCCGAGGACCAGTGTGATAGTGTCAAGCCAGCAACAGAGCAGGGGTAAGGATTCTTCCTCGCTAGCTGCATAGGGGCCTCAACCAAAGGAGAACAATGCGCAGCGCTGGGGCAGCGGGGCTGTGTTGTGAGAGCCTCTGCGAGGAGCGGCCAGCGCTGCCAGTCCCATTGTTCAGCGCTATCTCCATCTGCTTGCGGGCCAGAGCTACTTGCCCTTGCCTGGGCTGGCCATACACATCTGCATCCTGTAGCTCCGCTGGCCACCTCTACCAAGGGTGGCGAGTCCTAGCCAGAGAGGCTGCTGGACCTGGATGCTGATGTAGGTAGAGTGCTCCTTTGAGCACGGGATGCGCTCCTTGTGTTTCCAGCATCGCCAGTGAATCCAAAGCTCTTACCACAGCCTTATTGTTGCTGTTACTATGAGACCAAGTCCACAATAACTGCATTTTTCCAATGCTGGTTAGAACAGATACACTTTGCCAGCAAGGGATTTGATTTTTTTTAAAAAAAAAAAAGAAACAAAACAACTTTGCATGTGTTAGATTTTGTTCAATGGAATTAGAGGGAGGTCCTCAGCTGCTGAAATCAGAGTAACACCACTGAAATCCACAGAGTGCATGCTCGTTTCTGCAGCTGAACCCTGCACTAGAGTTTTACCAATGGGTGGCTGACCAACATACCATTAAACCAATCTTAAACTTGAAACCAAGAGACCAGTTCCTTACTAACAACAAAAAGGAGCAGCAAAAAGTAAAATGGGGAAAGTGGAGGGAGCCAAAGGATGGGAAAGGAGAAGCCTGCTGAAATAGGACAGCCTGGAACCACTTTCTGAAAACCACCCACA
This sequence comes from Scopus umbretta, assembly GCA_013400535.1. Classification (NCBI taxonomy): domain Eukaryota; kingdom Metazoa; phylum Chordata; class Aves; order Pelecaniformes; family Scopidae; genus Scopus; species Scopus umbretta. The sequence continues at coordinate 21,435 of VZTL01009167.1, forward strand.
AACGATGCTAAAGAAACTCCCCTGACATGCAGCTCTATCACTAAGCCCCTTTGCTCTTTCAGTAAATCCTTACCCCTGACCTGTCTCAGCTGGTGAGCATAGGCTCGTGGGGGCTGCCTGGGCTGGCATGAAGTGAGACACAGAATGAAGAGCAATTGCTCAGCTATGCTGGCTCAAGACAAAGGAGGACTTTATGCACCATTCAGTTACACAAAGCCAGGATCCTGGAGTCTTTTCTAAAAACCTGGAGTTTAGCCCATTTGTCACACAGTTTCAGGACACAGGAAAGCCCAGCACCATGATGAGAGATTCTTCAGATAAAATAAGATGTTTAGAAAAATGGAACTGAAAATTCAATAGTATAGGAAATGTTGCAGAGGTTTGGAAAAGTTCCATCTGCTTCATGGCCTTTTCTAAAATCTCATGCAGCTCTGCACTGCCCTTTTAGCCAGATACAGAAGCAGAAAAGGCTCCCTGAAAAGGCTGGTTAATTACCAGGAATCCCACAAAGAAATCTGTTCTTTCCCAGCCAGTTACCAGGTAATAATATTAAATTTCTAAATTTAGTTAGAAATGTATCTAAATTTATTGCAAGCTATGCCTAATTTTGCTTCCCATTTGAACAAAGTAATTTCCTTCCTGAGAGTAGCACTTGCCTGTACCCAGAACTAGGCAGATATGACAGTTTTGGCTGAGTCTTGGAGTTAATTCAAAGCTGATGTGAAATACCAAAAATGTAGATAAGCAGAGACTAAAAGAATTAAAGAGCTAATGCTCTTTGCAAGGAAGCAGCTCCACATTGCATCCAAAGACTCTGAGATTCCCTCATCCCTACTGGTTATGCAATCTGGTTTAAAGTAACAGACACAGGCTTGGAAGGATATGGTTTAAATAAAGCAGCTCTCCACTTACAGTGTTAGTTCTTCCTGTTCACATTTGCATTACTTAGAGGAAAAGATGAATTTTCCTGCTGGAGAAACCAAAAGCCCAGGTAATGCCAAATCCTGTCCCAGCAGGATCTGGAGCAGGTACCCCCCAGGTGAATGCAGGATTCCTGGGTAGGGGTAACCAGGGGGAAGCAGCAGGAGACCCCACTGCCAGGGGAGTACAAGTCACTCCCCTCACCTCTCATACATGGCTGCTCGTATTCCTTATTCATTTCCACCCTGACTTTCCAGATCCAAATATTTCCATCCTGCATAGTCTGAGTATCCCCTGGAAAACCTAACCCTCCTCTGCACCCTGCTAGCTCAGCACTTCAGCAGTTCCTCAGAGCAGTGAGCTCCATGAGGCCGAGTATCATTTTTGTACTGAAGTCTTTCCCTTGTTCATTTTATGGCTGTTGCCCTTTAGTTTAATTGAGTGCCATCAGTCTAATGCAAAGAAGCAAAATGGGAGTGAACTAAGGAAGGCTCTCAGATGACCTTCTCTACAAATTTGGTCTAGTCACCTTTCCCTCTTGTCCTCATTCTTTTATTTCATTTCATTTACAAGCAGAAAAGGCGAAAGCCCACCTGTTCTTCTTTCATCCTCTACCCACGTTTAGAAACTGCACGCATTGTAATGCTTTGTGAAGTGACCGTTCCCATATTCCTCTTTTTTTTTCCTCCCACAATTGCTTTCTCAGAGGTACATTATACATTCAGGGAATTCAATTACCTGTTTCCTGACTGCCTGTTACAGCCGTTGTAAACCTGAGTTGTAAAGTCGCACTCTCCAACCACTGAGCTTCAGCCTGCTTCGGAGGTGTCATGGACCGAGATTGCCACTCCAGGCAGCTCGTGCAGCCGCTCCGGGAACCGAGCTGAAGTGAGTGCGGGGCCAGGGCAGGACAGGCCCATCCGCACCAACTCCTCAGCTGCAGACAGCTGGCTGAGATGAACAAGCACTGTATATTCAAAAAATGCTGTCAGGGCAGCATTTCATCCCAGATTCCTGTTTACTGATGGTTAACTTCAATCTTTTGCTGACATTACTTCTCTTTTACCTAGCAAATCAATTAATGAATTGATCTTTCCTGCATGTAGCACCATCAGCTCATTACACAGAATATATCCCAGTTATGTTTATCCAACTTTCCCTTCTGGTCCCATTTGTACTGATACTTCCCTTCTTGGAATAACAATTATTAAACCACTTGGTGCCTTTCATGGTTAATTATTTCCTTTCCTTAACACGGTCTGCCTTCAAACTGCTGGCTAGATCTTGAACCACCTCAGCATCCCCATTTTCATTTCCTATGAGAAATAATGTTGAAAAGTCCTTATTATTGAATTACGGAACTCTGTCACATACATTTCTTCTGCAAAGTTCCATCATCTAGCAATTTTTAATGACCACTATAGGAACATTTTCTGTCCTTTTGACCTGTCTCACATGCATTTGGTGAAGGTAAATTTCCTTCATTTTGTTATGTTTCTCATATACAATTTAGCAGGTTACTGGACTGAGTTTCCTGTCATATGACTGAAGCAGATAGGATAATCATATTAAAGAAATAACTGTTATGAAATGTGCAAAATTTGAATGTGTTCTTTGGCCTATATTTTATTATTTCATTCTTTTTCCATATCAAGTGCCATTAAAAATGAACCTGTATTTACCATTCCCCCCAAAATGATGACTCTTTCAAAAATTCTTTACCGTATACAGTTTTTCTCTACTTCAGGTCCAAATACTACAAAGAACGAACTGAATCCTGTCTTAAGTCATCTCTGTGTAATATGGGGCAACAGCACATTCCTTAATTTAATAGAATAATATTGATAAGTACTGAGATGGTGGACCTATTTTGCAAAGTTATGCCTAAGGCTTTGTTCCATTTTAGTTAGATAAAGAGTGTTCCACTAATGTTCTTAAATCAACAGAGCCTGTTTACATTTCCAAGCTGTAGGGACGAAACTTTAGTGGTGCAGAGCACGTTTTTATAACTGCATCAGAGAGAGTCCCAGAGACACACCCAGCACACTTGAACTAATGCAGAAACCTGTGTAGGTGTGACCCAAGTGATGGCTACTACACAAATTTTGACACCAGTGTTGCTCTATGTCATGGGAATAACAGGCCAATATCTTACCCACTGGCCAATGTATAGTCCAAAATGGTAAAAGAAGATACACTTGTCAACACATTATAGTGCAAAAGTTACACAAAAAAAAGGAAAAATTGGGATGAGTTTTCCAGCATTTGGAAATAACTCTAGATTCTGCCCTAAGTTAGCAAGAATGATGTGCATATGTTTACTTGCTGCTCTTCATCTTGTTACCTCTTCCCCTATGGTGTGCTAACATTAGGCTTTCTTCTGTAGGAGTTTCACTTATCACATAAGCCAAGAGGTAGTAAGAGAGTGAAAAAAAAAACCAAACGCACAGATGTCCATATAGTATATAGCCTCTTCAGCAAGACTTCAAGAGACTCTATTCCTCATCACCTTTACAAAGAGGAACTTAACGGTATGCTATATCCTTCTCAGGGGATAATCTCATGCCAAAGGCAAAGCTGAAGGCTGCAAAATATCACACCCCCCTCTATGTCTCTGAACAGGAACCATGTTGCACTAGCACTTTTCAAAAGGGGACTGCCTGACAAATGCATTTCTCACCATTGCATTTCTTTGGCTTCTTAATATCAGAATTCCCAAATACGAATTTCAGCTAAGGAATCTCCCAATAGCTACTTCACCTGGCTCCAGGCACTCACTTAGAAAGTGCTTAGCACCTTTGGGTCACAGAATCCTTCTGACAATGGATATTTTCAGTTTTATTTCACAGACCATCTCATCAAAAACAGTAAAAAAAAATTATACTGCACAAAAGACAATGGGACAGGTCAACATACCAGCAGAAAATTCAGCTTTCTTTTCTGAGAGCAGTCAGCTCAAAGAGGTGCCACGTACTGGAGAGGTCATTGTAAAGGAAGGATTAATCTGGCAGCCAGTGTTTGCAGTCATTCTCCATGGGCAAGGAGATGTCTGCCCTTCAAAGGACAGTGTTGTTTGTAAAGAATTCTGCTAATGACACCTAGGATAATCAGTGCAAACAGGTCTTTCTACTTCTGGGCTCCATGCCATCCCCTCTTTCAGAGGTTGGATAGCTGAAGGCAGGGCACTCGAGGGCTTTGCTGCTTTGGGAGGTTCAAGTGGGAATATAACTCGGGAATGGGAGGGTTTAGGCTTAGGGAGAGTGATCCAACCTCTCATTTGCAAAGTGTGAATTTAGCAAACCTGGGCTCTTTTTGGTACTGTATGTTAAGTAATGACTGGCTCCAACCTGAATTTCTTAGGAAGTTTCCCCTCAGACCTCTCTCAATGAGAGCTTGCCTGTGTGATACTGAGGTGAAAACTGGATGATGGTCCGTTTCTGCTGCTGAGCTTGTAAAGGTCCAGTGCAATGGGGTCCTGACCTGCTTGATTAGTGTTTCCACAATATACATTCCTAAAAACAGCCTCCCTTGTCCACGTCCAGTGAGTTTGTGCATCTAGGTGTTGCGCAGCCTAGTCACCGTGCTCTCAGCAGTACTGCATGCTCATGTGTCTCCAGGGACCTTATTGCCTAGTGAAGTTCAGAGCCATCAACTTCTCTCTCCTGTCACTTCACTGCCCCTCATCTGGCACATTTCCTGCTAAATGGTGTGTTGGTGCAGTGGAATTTGAGTGCTGTTGATAGCCTCACATCAAAGAACTGTATTTGGGCACTGAATAAAGGCTCAGAAGATTGACCGGGGATGCTGGTTGTGAGACTCTTGAGCCTTTGATTTTAGGCTCTTAAGGCTGAGGAACTTTGTTTTCAGAGTCCATAAAGCATTTTGGAGCAAACAAGGCATGATGCAAATTCCCAATAATGGAGTATGAAGCACCCAAGATGTAGTGATATCAAGAAAGACGAAATAATATCTTTGCTAAGATCTGAACACCAAAACCCTTTGGGGAAAAAAAGCGGCGTAGCTGCTCGTTGGACCTTCTGGAAGTGTTTTACTGATGAGAGTGATTCCAGACTCTGGGCTACATCAGAAAATCCTGGCTCTTCAACTAAGCTAATTGACTTAGTATTTTGGCAATGTGTTTACTCCCCCCTTCCCCTCTTTTACTACCTTTTCTATTTCAATGCTGTAAAACTCAACTAACTTCTAAAAAACAAATTCACTTTTTTTTTCCAGTGTTTGTTAGACCTTCTCCACCTAGTTAATGACTGGCTGGAACAGCAGCAAGGCCAGGAATGCTTCATGCTCTGGGCACTCACTAATTGGGTTGTTAGCAGACTAGAGAGACAGGAGGAGATGGGGAAAAGCGCTGCTATTATAAGCCAGGGAGTATAAAGAAAAGGAAAGTGAAATAAATATAGAATTGTTATGTTAGGGAAATTATGGTTCTTAACGCCCTATTTTTCTAAAAAAATAGCTCCCTCGGGACACTTTGCAAGCGCTAAAAACAAAAAAGACCAGAAATATAACTGGGTTTATTTTTAATAGCAAACTCAGAAAAAAGGATACATTTCCTTTTATAAAACAAATCGTCAGCCTCAACCCTCCTGCCACTTGGCGAGGCATGGCTGAGGCCATGAAGAACTACTTACAGCATCAGGGCTCAGTTTGGGTTAACTGGGAACACTGACCAGCGGAGCCCTTCCCAGATGCAGGGCCAACATCACGTTGTCTGTACACTCTCATCTGTAGCTCTTGCAGGCTGAGTGACACTGTACAGGGTCCAGCCTGTTATTTTTGTGCTCCTAAAACTCAGCAGCTTCTTGCAGATGAAGGAGCCATGCATGCTCCTGCGTGCCAGCTGTGGCCGCAGCAGCATCTGCACGTGCAGTTGCAGGAGAAGAGGTTTAAGCTCTTTGGAGAAGGGGCTGCAAGAGCCAGCAGAGCAGCAAGAGCCGGCGGTGCAGGGGATGGGTGAGACGGGTGCAGATCTGCCGTATTTGCAAGCTGCCCACTGTGAAAGTGGTGCCATGGGCTCTCTGCTGATGCTCCTGGGGAGCTCCTGATGCCAGACAGAACACATGTAAAACTTCAGGAGTAAGACAGTGTGACAGATCAGTTCATGCCACAAGAAGCACACAACACCACAGCGCTGCTGGGCCAGTGGTTGGAGCCACCGAACACCCTTGCCTACTGTACCCCCAGAGCTATAATCCTTCAACCCAAGGGAGCCAGCCCTGGGGCAAGCCATGCATGGCCACCAAAACAAAGGCTTTGTCCTCTCCCTCTCATCTTCATCACCCAGAACCAGGAGGGTAGCGGGAATCAGGACTTGTCCTGTCTCATCTGCTCACCCCAGCCTTCCCAGCGGAGCTGCATGATGGGCTTTGTGTGCATGTGTCTATAGGCTCGTGTGTCTATAGGCGCGTGTGCCTATAGGCGTGCGTGTTTATTGCCAGCCCTCCCCGGCCCCTCTACGAGGTGTGAATTTCACCTCAGGTGAATTATTTCTCCGGGGATTACATAACAAAGTGATTGTGAAAATACCATCGTCTGTGTTATAGAAACTTAACAGACCCCTGGAGTCTTTAAATTAAAACATTGCACTCAAGTGCTTTTTGCCATGTATCTCCTCCTACACACGGCTCATTCTAGTCTGAAAAATAAAAAGCCAGGACAGCTTCCTACAGGCTTTCAAAGAGAAGATCCTACCCTAATTAACTATAATCTTGTTCAGACGGCATTTTCCTTCAAGATTCAAAGACTAGCAGGGGGCTGGGGCTAGGCAGAAAAGGAGATTATTAAAACTTTAATAACATGAGCCTTTGAACCTTCCCAAATTCTTTACAATTTTCTCACATCTCTAACCCAGATGTCTGCATTTAAAAACTGTGCCAACAAACATGAACTTTTTGTTTACACTTTTATATCTTTCAGTGAACAGCCTCTTTTAAAATGATAGGAAACATCATGCTTGCAGCTCACAAAGCAGGATGACAAGGCTAAAGATTAAAAAAAAGGGGAAAAAAAATTAAAAAAAAAAAATGAAGAGGATTTCGCAGGCATCATTTCCAGAAGGTGAAGCCATTCCGGGAGGCACAGGCAATGCCTCCACAAAGCTCCAGGCGGAGTTGGAACTGGGTAAGAAATGGTTTTCCTGTTCAGTAAACAATTCTAAGAGTTCAAAAATATTCTCATGCAGCATCAGAGCGTAGTTGAGACCTTGGGAAATTTTACTGAAAGAAAAAGAAAAAAAAA
>VZTL01009177.1:0-11482 GCA_013400535.1 Scopus umbretta
GCCAGGGTCAACCCATCACAGCTATTCTTCAGTGAGATCTTAGTGGTAGGTACAGTAGATACTTAGCAAGTGATGAGGGTACGCCTTATTCCTTCTTTATTGTTGGCATCGAAATTTGCTATGATCAGCACTAACTTTACTTCATGCTGCTTTGTGCAGTCTGCTGCTAATTCCTGGCTGGGTGATGGTCCTAGCAGCTGCATGAGTAACAGAGGGCTGGAATCTGACTTTCTGTGCTAGGTTTCTGTTTATACAGAGAGACAGATCCCCCTTAGTCTGAACTGTGGCAGAATCATGCCAGTACTAGCAAGAATTAAAAAAATCTCATGAGAAAAACAACTTTTGGAGCTGGAACTTATTGAGTCATAAGAATAAGGGAATCTGGAGTGGTGTGTTCCTGGGAGGGTGGCTGTTTTGCGTGGCTGATGGGATAAAGGCAAGGGATATAATAACAGAGATAGCAGCGGGGAAATTGAGCAAGAGAAAACTGTCAGTAAAAAAAGACCTCCATTTCCTTGGAATAAGCTGATCTGAGGTCCCAGATTTGGAAAATAGGTGAGAAAATTAAGGTGAGAGGAGGAAATTATCTCTCTGAAATATCCTCTGGATACTGGGAAAAAAGCTGGAGGAGCGTATCTGTCTCTGTATTCTGTCCTGGAGAGAACTGAGACTTGGGACTTGGGACCTCTTGGGACCTCTCAGACAAAAGGAGGATATGAAGCTGGTGCTACACTTCCACTTAACATTTTTAAAAATGTCTCTAGTTTTGGTTTTCATATATTTAAAGGCAAAAACTGACCATGGCTTCTTGCTACCTCCCGAAGTTCTACCTCTGAGCCAGGCCAGCTGTAATCACATTTGTGATCCTGCTTAGGAGGAGGAGGAGACGACAGTGACACTGGTGCTATTCCGAAACACAAACTCTGTGTGTCCCACCCCATCTTGCTTTCTACAGCTTTTCTCGTAATTCTGTTCTGTACTGACTTTGCTTCATAAACAATAGGCCTTCCCAGCACTGATATTTTCTCTTCCCTTCTTGGTTTGTGTCTGTGGAAAGGAAAACAAAACAGAGAAGTTCAGAAGAACATAAGCCTCCAGCACCCTTTCCAGACATGGCACAAACTTGATTGTGCAGTGTCTAATGAGACCAATGAAATCTGTATTGCTGAGCAGCACCAGACCTATCCATTACACTTTCTCCCAGGCATCCTACCCAGACACTGGTCAGATGCCTTCAGTTCTTGTATTATTGCTATCATACTTTCTCCTTGATTATCTCCTGCCTTCTTTTTCCTCACTTGGCATTTTCATTTGGACATAAAATTTCTTGAGCATTCCAAGGAAAGTCAGGCGGACACCAAGGAGGAGAAGTAATGGAAGTGCCTGTTGTTCCGGCAGGAGCTGGGCAATAGAAGTTAACTTCATTGTCTATGTGCCAGCCATTTAACCATTTGACATGTCTATCAGCAGAACATATTGCTGTTCAAGTACTTGCCTTAGGGATAACGTAGATCCTTTTTCAATCAAAACTTATGTTTGTTCTTGATGGAAGAGTATAATGATGGGCAGGAGGGTGCCTGGATGAGGTCGAAGTAAAACATGTCCATTCTGGGAAACACTCACTGGTGGATGAAAGTGTGTATCTGCTGTAACTGCAGTCTTTCAACAGAGAAGAGAAAGAAAGGATAATATGTTCCTTAGAGAGCTACATTTTTCTGGGGTTGGGGAAATCACTGCATATTCACTTCAGGCCTTTTGAACTAAAAGCCCAGCTATTACCCCAGATGAAAAATCCAGTTTTTGTCCTAATAAATATAGGCAAAGTGTTCCACTCCAACAGCTATTCTTGTTCAAAAATAAAAGCCTTCTAAAGAAAATCACATCTTGGCATTACAATTGACTTTGAACTTTCAGCACATAAAACAAGTGGAAGAATGTCCCTCTTTGATGACATGGGATATTCAATGTGTGCTGTAGTAATGAAATTTATGACAATACATGCCTTCCTATTGCTGTTTGGATGCTGGATTTTCCCAGTTGTCATTTCTGGACATGATAATCTGCAGCTACGTAAAGAAGATTGCACAAAGAATGGTGCAATAGGCTGAGGACACAGTTCCTTAAACTTCCCTACCCTACTACCTGTATCTTACAAGCTGTAGGTATAAGCTGGGAGCCATGAGGTAAGTACCACATGGCTCAGAGACCAGGGCTGATGGGAGATGCTGGAAGTTGCCCATACGTTGAAGCTGATACAGTCCACTGCAGCACTGGGGAGCAGGGCTGGGAAAGCTCCAGTGGGAGCCCCTGAGCTGTCTCCTGCCTCAGCTTGCCCAGCAGCCTCATGCTAGACCCATTCAGTTCACGGTCATGTAGCTGAAACCTGGAGCCTCAAGAGCCACAGGATGCAAAACTGGCACTTGAAAATTCCCGGTTGTCAGGCAGCTCCCCATCTTGTTTTAAATAAATATCTGTATGTATTCCAAGATATTAATGCTCACACTTTGGAGGTGCAGTAACATGTGGGCCTTTTGTTTTTAATGTTTTGCACATAAAAAGATCCAAAATTAAATTAACGGCTCCCTGGTTGATAATTACTTTGAAGGGAATGAGATCTGATTTATATAAGTCCACTGGTTAGGAAGATAAATAAGAGACCTTAAATTAAGAATGAGGGGAATAAAGGTCAAATGGTTGAGATGCATGTGAGAACAAATTGGCTTTTTGGCTGTATCTTTGTATAGAAACATTTAGTTTTAAAAGTCATAGTATGGTAGAGTGAAATGAAATATTTTTATTAAATATCATATCATTGACTGAAATGATGCACAACTGAGAGTAGTAGGCACTGATTAATACTAGTTAAAGAAGATTTTTTTTTTGCCATCTCCTTCCAAAAGTTGCAAGATGAGATTGAGAGAATAACAGAAGGCTTCTAGGGGATTAGTGATGGAGATTTGGGAGGCATCTGCCTGGGGATCTGAATATGTTAGCTCTCCCAGGCCCTACAAAACTGAAGTCTGGAGTGGGCTCCAATCATGTTTCACACAATTGTTTCTATCAGTTTGAGCTCCATGTTTCTAACCCCTTTCAGCTCTCTTTGGGGTTTAGAGTGAATTTAAATGCAACAAATCCACCAACCGCTACCTAAACAAATAATCTTCTCAGTTCTTGCCATTTGTATCTCACTCTTAACTTACCTCATCCTGTTCCTTGTGCAAAGCATCCAGGTCACAAATGCAACTTCTACAAAGAATATTAAAACTCTCTTCAAAAACAGCCAGACGGATGACTGAAGGATAAGGTAAAAAACTATTAAACCTATTAATATTGGTGTGAAATCTCACCAGTTCCAAAATTTCTGAAGCTTCTTCCTCTTGGTTACTTATTCATTAGCCCATTTGACAGAAGTAATTTCAAGCTGGTTCCTATTAAAACATAATCAAAAGCCACCATCACAACTGACAAGTCCTCTATGCAAACAAAGCCACACAGTACTGAGCTGCTGGTATACAGAAGAGCATGAACACCCTCTCAGTTGTAGATCCCCAGCTGCAATTATTAACTCATGTGCATGTATGCTTGGTTGCACAGATATCATCCTATCACAGCTGGACCGAGCACATGAGAAAAGCAATCACTAAGGCTGCAGCAGTGGACAGATCTGACCATGCTTAGTACTAAAGATCTCTCACACCTTTGTGGGTTGTGTCTTCTCACGTTAAAAGGCCTCAGATTACCCGTGTGCTAATGTGTTCAAGCATTTGAACAGTCAACAGAGCTGGCCAGATGTTAAAATTTAGGGAGTTATTTAGGTGCTTTGGAGGCCCTGGGACCTTCTGCTGTGGAACACACTTGTCCTGGGTGTTGTTACTGTAATGTTGTCAGAGGCCATTTTGTTTGCCTTCTGCAAGCTGCACACTTCCATTAAGATAATTAGTGGAATATAATGGGCTTGACTGATGCATATCCCTAAAGGGATAATGCTTTAAAAATAAGAGTCTGAATTCTCACTTACATTGAGGCCATTTTACATCATTCTGGCAAGCGTAAGAGGTCTTTCAAGTGGGTGTAGAAGTAACTTATGGCCCATTTACACAGCCAGATCAGTGTGAAGTGACCTTCATGTAAATGACAACCAGGCCCCAAATCATTAAGTTACTTTTTTTAAAGATCCAAGTTGGCCAAGGATGCTTTGAGAGGGTAAGTGAACTGTTTTTCTTTCTTTTTTTTCTTCTCAAATTAGTCAAATGAGGTTGATCGCTTTAAAGGATGGAAGAGTTCACCACGGCTCCAGAAAAACATCAAGTATGAGAGCCTAGATTATGTCAGAAGACATGCAGCAGCCCACGCATTAGACTTGAAATCTGTGCTCGCACCTGCCCCAACTCATTTTTTTTCCCTTTGCATTTATTGAGATGACACAATGTCAACAGAATTCTGCAAACTTTATGACAAAATTGTGACAGATCTGCAATGGCAGAATGACTTATGGAAATGTTGAAGTGGCTTCTCAATCAAGCCTCAGGATAGCTTGTGACTCCATTGTCTTAAGGGTCAGAAGTCAGACTCCACTGAGGAGAGACATTGCTTGATTCTGGTCCAATTTCCTGCCATATGCTGGAGGTGGGAGGGGGAAATCAAGACTTTTAATTGCTCAGTCCTTATTTTTTCTCATCTGCATTCCCCAAGCTAAAAATGCTTTCCATAACACACTCCGTTGTTTGCAATGTGGTGTGGTAAGTTTTTAAAATACTTAAGATCTGATTTCTTATGGTCTTGACTCTTTTCAAATCATTTACCATTGCCCAGAACAAAATAATGGACTGCCGTGAACATAAGCATGTAGGTAATACAGTGTTGGTAACATTTCACTCTCAATTCTTATCTGTGGAAATAACTTCACTAAGTATAAAGGAAGGATGGATCAGACCTGTTGCACACTGTGAATTGGACAGCTTGGATAGATAGGTTATCCAAGCATGGATGGATGGGCAGAGGCTACTTGCTTGTAGTACCTTGCTTGCCCCAGTGGAGAATGTCTCTTCATTTCCATCATCTTTGGTTGAATGTAATGTGATTTTCCTAAAGTGGTAAATATGCACTTCATGCAACTATGAATTGAAAAGGGAGAACTGAGAAAGTAGCTGCTTCTTTATTACACATATTCTGTAAACTATGTACAAAAATACAGATAGAGAGCTCCACCCTATTGTGAACACAAACCTACTGTCCAAAGAGACTGGCAAGGAGACACTGAAGCCAGTGCTCTGGGCTCTGCTTTATGTCTGATTTAAATATTGGGTTCAGAGTCACGGTCTTACTCTACTGAACTCTCCATGGACTACAGCATCCCTCAGGCAGCTCCTCTTCCTGCAACCAGTTGCAGCTGCACCCTTCAGAAAGACTAAACCTATCTGCCACAGGAGCAAGATTTAGGAGAACCACATGTCTGGGGAAGGGGACATGTGAAGAAGCAGTCTTGGTTTCTTTCCCAAGTCTTAACTTTCCAAGAGTGCAAGTAATATTACCCTTTGGAGAATGTATGCAGCTTTCCCTAATAGCATTTTGGCCACAGGAGAAATCTGGTCCTGGGCTAACAGGCATTAATCAATTTCTTTTTCTGGAGTATTTTTCTCATTGCAGTTACCAAGTCCCTCTCAACTTTTCAGATTTGGATGCACCATCTTTTTAACCTGACTTCCCCAAAAAGCAAATAGAGAATCCTCTTGTGAGAATGAGAAACTATCAGTCCTCATAACAGTGAAACAGCGATGAGATGCTTGGCAGTGCAACTGCACTACCATGAGAGATGATAACTAGACAAACGGACAGTGGCCAGCAGTTCCCACTGTAATAAAGAGCTCAGCAACAGAGACAAACCCAGCAAATCAGCCAAACAAACCTCCCTGCTCACCTGCCTGTTTCTGCCGCTGTCTCCTGCACCTCAAACAGGGCAGTGCATATGAGATACGTTGATTGTGATTCTACAATGAGTGCTGACAAGCTGAAGTATTTGGAGAGAGAGCTCAAGTTACCTATTTGTGCTGGCAACATATTAGGAAATGTTCCTTTATTTCCATTCGCACCAACCTCAGTTCACCAGCAGACTCGGCTACTGAGATGCAATGAAAGGAAAAACTGTGAGTGTAACACTTTTCAGTGACTTTCCTTGATATGAACCTCTTCACAGTTCACTGAAAAAGCTTCAGGAAACTTGGATGCTTCTGCACAACTTTAGTGTGGCAGGCAGGTACCATGACCGCTGCTTGTTTATATTTAATGACTGTAACATTATGGTACTATTTGTTTATTTACAGATGAACTTCTGTGCTCAGTCAAACTTTAGACACATTATTTAAACATAAGCCAATTTGCCAATCATGTATCTGCGGCTATTTTCCTCCATAAATAGTTAATAATTGAAGATAAATATGTGTAAACATGAGACGTTTTCCTCAACGTTCATTTTCTTCTCCTGCTTATTCATACTAAGAGGTCATTGTACGCTTCCAGTTTTAGTATTTTATTTTGGAATCTCTTTTATTTTCTTTGGTAATGTTGATGACCAAACAACTCAATGGATGGATGACAAGCATTCAGCATGAATCATGTAAAAGAAGAGAGAGAAGGACAAGGAGGAAAACATTCACACACGAATTCACAGCCTTCTGAGAAAAGAAATAAATGAAAGAAACAGTCCATTTTTCAGACAGTATCAGAATGAGAGGTAAATACAGTGCTGAACCATTTTTTAACCCATTAACCAATCAGGATAAACAAATCAGATTTACTTCATTTGGCTAAAAAGCATTAGAGCTGTACCTGTTTCTCTTCACTTTGATGTTAACATTTTTTAGGAATACACTGTTTTTCCCAGATAAAACATACCCTGATTCAGCTGCAGCACCCCAGAGCCTGCTATTTCTCTCCTAAACACACTGCAGAAGTGCTGTAAGTCTGGCTATTGATAAAACAGGAGAAAAGAAATAGAGTTCTGCAAGTCTTACTCTGAAACGAGGCTGTCTGAAAACCAGAAATTTCAGTATATTTTTAAGATATCAACACATTTCTGCTTATCCAGTGTGAAGTGGAGACATTTTGAAAATTTTGTTGGATGTGGAAGATTATGTTTCAGGTCCCTGCTCTGAGACAGTTTGAAGTGAGATTTATTAAATTATAATTGTGAAAGAGAAAGTCAAGCAGAGCAATGATTTGAACCTGCAGTTCCTTCATCCCATACAAACATCCTACCCTTGCAAACAGGTCCCCCTGCTTACATGCATACCCTCAACCCTCCCCTGTTACTAGTACAAATACTTAGTAGGATTGGGGTCTTTAATACCCTGCTATTTGTCCTTTTTGGCTGTCTGTCTGTCCTGCTTTTTCCCTCTCCTAAATAACAGTTTTGAAGCTCAAGTAAAAATGGAGTTGGGTCAAGGGGAAGGAAGTGCCCTAAATGTAGCTGAATTTCCATAGAAATATTGTTTTTTCCTTCCCTTTTTGACTAAGTTTAAAGATTAATATTTAAAGCATTAGTAAAGTTTTCACCATTCCTTTCCTGGATGCCTGAACAGATTGTCAGTATATGGAGAAGAATCCAAAAGTTACTAGTTTTTGTCAATATTCATGGTGTCTGGTGCCTGATAAAAGTAAAGATTTTCAACAACAAAAATATGCGTATCACTTTATTTTTAAAGGTGTTACTGCAGAGAAGACACTGTTTTAAATTGCTTGCTGTTGGGGACAGGACAATATGAGGGTGGATTCAGTAATACATTTTCTTCCAGCATATTGCTCTCTTTAAATATACCATTTACTGCTCTGTTCCTAGAAGACTTTATGTGCCATGGGCCCCAATTGCTGATATACTGATTTTTTTCTTGAAGGGTGCTGTGTGCCTGTGATTTTGTTATACATTGATGGCACCAAGCATTGCTCAGCCTCTCCTCGAATGGGAACTCGAGAAAGTCAGGAGTGAGTCAATACTTCTGTGGGAAACACAGGAAACACCAGGAACAGAGGGATGAGGGAACAGCTCCTGCCTAAACCCATGATGTGGTGGGATGACTGGCTGGATTCTTCTTTTTTTGAGGCTCTTCTGGCTTGTCATTTTGAGGTCTACCAGTACTCTTTTAATAGTGAACTGCTAGGTACTACAAACACAAGAGTAGTAGCGATCTCTTTGCTTTGTGTTGTACTGGGTGTAGAATCACTCCAGGATTCATAGCTTTAAAAATAAGGATAGAAATCCTTCCTAACTTGGAGGGATTCCACTCATATCCTAGATACATGAATTTTCTATTTCAAATGGTTATTGCACACTTTTCCTTCAGAAGAGTGGACACTTGAACTGGACCTGCCATGCATTATAGCTGCACTTTCAGGTTGAATACGTGCATCCAAAATGAAAGCCTCTGTCAACTCGCCTTTCCATGTTTCCTTGGTGACAGTGGTGCAATATTGGGCAACTAGGCTAATCCAAAACATAGTTATTTAAACATTTATTATTTTATAACTGTGTGTTAAAATTTAAACACATTTTAAAGCTATCCCAGCTGCCTCTTTATTAACTCTATACTATCAATAGCTGAACTGGAAGGAGTTAATCACTTCTTCCTAATTTTCTTTTATAAATATGTGATTAGCCTGAATTATTAGGAAGGCACAATAGCTTTATTCTTCCTGTCAACTATGTGCAGAGAAGTTGGGATTAGTAATCTCCAGGGATCAGGAGCTGATTTGGTGGAGGCAGGCAGGAGGACGGCTAACTTTTGAACCTAAGAGGGCTTTGCTGGGCAAGGGTGACAGCTGTAGCATCTTTAGCCTGGATTTGAATTTGAATTCTATCTACCAGTGCAGCAATGCTATGACTTGGCAATATGTTATAATAATCTTTGTGACACAAATGTCGGGGGCTTTTTGTTACATGTCCTCAAAGAGATTTAGGTAATTAATGTTAAATTGATGATATAAAACCTCCATTCTATCTCCCTTACTAATTCTGATCTACTGTAAATAGACAGAAATATTCACAGGCCAATAATCCCAATGCTGTTTAGGGGTTTTGATTTCTTTTTTATCATGAGTGTGAGGTCAATAGTTGCTGTAAGATATTCAGCTCTGAATCTGAAAGAGTTTATATTGAAAACACATTGAAAAAATAGGGATGAGACCTGAATGAGTTCTCCTGCTGAGAAGGCCATATACTATTTCATACTGTAGGCTTAAGTGAGAAAATGGGCCAATGTGTCAGAATTTATCAGCTTTTCAACACAGTTGTGGGCTATTAAATGTTTATGTAGCAGATGGGAACAGTGGAGAAATACAGTACATAGCACACATGCCGTGTTGGGCCAAGAGGAAAGGAAGTTCTCCAGCCTTCCCCCTTTGCTGTACTATGAACCTATGACCCTATTGCCCAGAGGCAAAAAAGCTACCTGCAGAGATGTCAGCAGTATGGAAAAAAGGAATTACAGTGAAACACAAGCACTCTGCTCTGCAGAGATGCTTTTCTAAGTCCTTTAGGCTTTTTGTCCATTTGGTTCAGTCTTCACGAAAACATTGAGGAATTATTTTAGGTAGGACTAGGGCATAGAGATCAAGTAAAATGAGTGAGTAAAATGAGTGAGATTAAATGAGTGGAAAATAACTCAGGATGGAATATTTGGTATGAATTTACTGACAATGGAATGCAATGGGCCAGAGAATTGATGAGAAATACAAACTATGAAAATCCCATTTCTTCAGAAAGTTCAGGTAAGATAGTATATTCAACAGGGAAAAGTAATCCTGTGCTAAACAGGAGCTCAGATCTGAAAATAATTTCAGTGGTCTTATGCTTGATATATGTATTTTGTTAGGAACTGGGATCCATTTTTCTCAACGGGAAAGAGCTCAGAGAGAAACCTCTGCCTGAGTTTTTCAGTCAATTAGCATATTCTTTAATTAATGAATTAAATTAGAGAATTAAACTTGGGCAATTGGTGCAGATAGATAGCAGTGTTGTAAATTTTACACTTTGGGGATCCTTTTGCTCTGGCCCTTTCCTTCCTAAATGATTGGTTAATAAATCTGACTAATGAAGCATGCAGATAAAAGGTAAAATTTTCAAATGCATCTAATTGACTTAGAATCCAAAGCCAATGGGATTTATTGTCCTTAAGTCATTTAGATGTCTCTGGAAGTTTTACTCATATATTCCGTTGTTAACATTGATGAAATAAGGAACACTTACAATCCTCAAGGAGAAAAAAAAGAAGAAGTAAAAATAAAATTACTTATGGACTTCAGGAACTAAACTGACCAAGTAATATCGCCACAGATCTTGTGGTTGAAACTTGCCTAAGAACTCCTGGCAGTTTACTCCAAATATGCATCAAATAACAAATGACTAAACTGGTGCTGCACTGATATATGATGCTCTGTAACATCTTCTTATCTCACACTGAATCTTGGGATCATTTCCTACAAGCCTCTGCTGCTGGACAGACAGCTCCTAAGTCAATGGTCTGTCTTATTCTCTCTACATAATGTTAGATATGGATTGTCTACACCTTTGAAATGTTAATTTTGTTTTGAACAGTCTATTTTAATGCTGTTCTAGGTGAGACACTTTTTTCCCCCCAGATACCTTCTTTGTAGTTTCTTGAGAAACTGGTGAACTATCTCTTGTTTTGTACCTCTCTAAGGTCTGGAAACCTGGATTTTGCTACACCATGGCCGGGCTGCACTGGCTGGTGCCCTCCTGTATGTTGTACAGCACAGGCCCTCTCAGGCTGAGCGATGTCCCATTAGGCCAGTCCCAGGTAATCACCTGGGTTTGTAAAAGAGTAAACATAAAATGACTAATTGTAAAATGAGTAAAGGGCAGTCCAGGCTGCATGGGCCATGGATCAGAAGAACATAAAACTGTAGGTGCCACAAGGAGTGTGAGGCAGCCATGAAATGAGGGAGCCTCCATGAGCAGGACTTTGAGATTAGGCAGTGGACCAGTTCCTTGGTTCACCATGTTTAGCCTCAGAAGTTATTCATAAATTCACTGGTGTTTGCAGTGTTTTCAGCCTCGTTTTCAAATTGTAGTGTTTATTGTGACAACAGTGGTACTGTTCATTATGCTGTCAAAAGAGCCATGCAGCAAGACGACATCCAGTAGTTCAGCTTGTTGGGATTGTATGTGGCTGCTCATAGTCCTTCACAAATCCTCAGGAATTATTGGCATTGTATTAATGTGCTAGCTTCAGTTTAAGGTGGCCTTGAATGTTTATTTTTGACCCTAGTTGTATGTTTGTCTCAAAGTAGCAACTTTGAAAGAATAGAAAAAAAATGCATAAGCATTGCTCTGGCATTTTCATATTCTTTGTTCAAGATTAAATGGACCAAATTCAGAGATCCGTATTCATTCAGTTCTCTGTCAAGATTTCCATGAGTTTGAGTCCATTTACCAGCCTGGGTAAAGACAAGAAATTAAGATCAGCAGACA
>VZTL01009188.1:3478-16980 GCA_013400535.1 Scopus umbretta
TTGCATCCTAAGCAGAAAACTCTCCCTAGCAGTAACAGGAAACTCACTGACCTGGTAATGCTATCCATCTGTCACAGAGTGTCATCATGGTCTGCTGATTTGATTCCTGTAATGTCTGTCTCACTTTGGTACATGGAGGTAGGCTAAGGCCTCTTCTACCTGTCTCTAATGAGTGTCCAGGGAAAACCGAAATGTTTCATAGCTTTGGAAGTGGTTTTAGT
Organism: Scopus umbretta; assembly: GCA_013400535.1. Taxonomy (NCBI): domain Eukaryota; kingdom Metazoa; phylum Chordata; class Aves; order Pelecaniformes; family Scopidae; genus Scopus; species Scopus umbretta. The sequence goes on from VZTL01009188.1 coordinate 3,700, forward strand.
TTCTGGCTACCCTTGCTGTGTAAGACAGGTTTTGAATGAGAGCCAGCTTTGGTGGTCTGAAGGTTTCCAAGTGAACTACACTGCCTGGAGCTGTATTGAGGTAGGAAGAGACCTGTGGAAGGAACCCTAAGGAATATCACTTCCACTTCCCTGCCAAAGATAAGAGCCTGGTTGGGGAGTTTACTGTGCACATCTGCTGATAGCCCTGCTCTGCCACTACCCATCTGCAGTGGCTTAGAGATCCTCCATATTGCTTTTCCCTCTGTTCATGTCAGGTCTGGGTCTTACCTGGTGATCTTCTAAGAAGGGAGATCAGCAGAGAGTGGAGAGCAGGGCTGAGATCTCCCTCAGTCTGTGTGTGGCAGACAGAATGACCTCTTGTGTAAGGGAAGTTATGATGTCTTTGGAGGTTGGGCTTTTGTTTATTTGGGGTTGGGGTTTTTTTTATTTTTTTTTTTATTGCTGATAGATCCAGGCACTCAAGTATGTCTAAAATGACTAAAGCTAGTCACTGATTTTTAGTGGTTAAGATCATGACCTGACCCAACATGGTAGTCTTCTCACTACAGGTTGTATGGAAGTATTAAAAGCAGAGGCAAATGTTTTAGAAGTGAGTATTTCATTACGAAGTATTTTATCAGATACAAAATTCGTCTTCTCTGGACTGATAGGGACTGAACTCTGCTCAGAAAATCTTTTGTTGCTTTGGCCAATGACAGAGTAGTCCACTGAACTCTGGAAGTTCTTAACATATGTGGTTCATAGGACAGCAGCTTCAGTGCTGCTCTTAAAGGCTGAGCGGGGAGTAAAACATGATGAGAAGCAGAGGGAATCCCAAGGGGCTTAGGAAGGCAAGAGGGAAGCTAATGCCTTCTGCTCTGAACTCCTGCGCTGTGCTCTGGCCCATACTTCATGGTCATACATAGCCATCCTCTCTGTGTGTTCTTTGTCCAGGTGGGAGTTTGCTGCAAAGTTCTGCTCCTGTAAATATCCCTGGGTCCCTTGGAAGCTCTGCCTCCTTTCACTCTGCCTCTCCTTCTCCACCGGTCAGCCTCTCATCGCATTTCCTCCATCAGCCCCAGGGACACTTAAGCCAATCAGAAAACACGTTCCTGGGGACATCAGCTTCTCATGGATCATTAGGTAAATGCACAGTGTGTGTGTCCCATGTACATGCCTGTCTGTGCCATGTAAGTATTTTCTTTTAAGTTAGCTTTAATTTTAATGTATTATTTCACTGCTGCCATTTGTATCTCTTCTTCCTGTGAGAACAGCAACAGTGTTTGTAAAACTGTTTACCAAAAATCAGCTAATACCTTGTGAACAAGGGAGCAATTCCCTTTACTTCCCATGTTTCTAGGCTGAGAAAGAGAGACAGATAGGTTAAGTGACTTGCTCTGATGATGCCTTTCAGGGAAGAGAGTTCTCCCTTTTCCAGCCAACAATGCTGTGCTGAGACTTCACTTTACATAGAACTCAAAGTTGGGCCCTCAGCTTTGCTTAGTCAAGGTGGGGATTGCAGTTTGCTCTTGGGACTGCTTGTAGGTCAGATTGGCTTCTGGGAGCTCTAGAGCAGACTTGGGTCATTGTACTTTTTTTCTCCTACTTGGCACTCTGCATGCAGTTTTGCAGTATGGACTTTGCAAAAAAGTTACAGTATTCCAGCTTTGTCCCCTTTGCTCCTTTTTTTTTTTTTTTTCTTCTTTTGAGGATGTTTCTGGTATGAGGGACTGTGAAGGGATGAGAAATTGGTTTGGAGCTTCAGCTGTATCAGGTGGAACTGGGAACTGAGGGGTCAAATCTATTTCATTATCAATACGCAGGGTTACCTTGAGAAATAAAACTGTTTGAGGGGCTCAAGGCTACAGTGACACTGGCTCTGCTGATTTCTGTTAGTAAATATTAGTTTTCTCTATTGATACTAGACATAAATGCTTCTTCAAACTTGAGATACACTTTAATCTTTAATATTTAGCTTAACTTAATGAAATTCTTTCATGCTTTTGTAATCTATGTGTGCATGCACTTATCTGTGTAACTGCATCCCTTGTTTGCATAGGCCAAAACCATGCTTCCATGCCTTGTGATCGCTATTTGTTTGGCTTTAACAGCTTTTACAATTACCCTCTGATGTCTCTTATTACAGTATCTCTGCTATTAATTAGTGTTGAGGCTGGCTGTTCATCCCAATTTCAGTAAGAAAGGAAAACTTGCTGATAAGGCCAGCTTCTAATTTCAGAAGAAACAAGTTAAGCAGTGATATTTGTATTGACTATTTAGCTATACAGATAAAAACCCCAAAGAAATGCAGGGAACTCACAAATGCATTTAAATACTTGATTTTTAAGAAAACAGATATTTTCCTGTAATACAACAAAACCATTTTTGCTGAGGTTTTGATAAGATATTTAAATAGTAACCTAACAGTTGGGAACCTGGAATCTATCTATTCCATGCGACTTGCTGAATGCACATAAGTTAGTTTGTAGTGTGTGTAGTTATTACTTATTTGTATTGCGGTTGAGTTAAAACTACCTAATCCAGAGCTAGTTCCCGCTATGCTAGATGCAAAATGTGCAGAGAAGGCATTCCTGACCAAAGGGGCTTGCTGCTTCGAATGTGAAATGAGAACAGCAGGTGGAGAGAGTGAAAAGAAACAACAAGATAAGCTTGGTCAGCATTATGGCAGAATTTGTATCTTGCCAGCATCCTGCTTAGTGCTAGATGCTAGATTCCCTTTTAAGAAAACTGGAGCTTTAAAAACAAAATGTGACTTAAGGTGCCATTAAAGCTTCTTGCTCTCAACTGAGCATGCTTCAGAGCAGCTGAAATAAATCTATGGTAAGGGGCTTGAGCCACTGAAGAGCCCTTGTTGCTCTGCTAAATGACTTGTTAATGCACCTAAGCCTTTAGTGAAGACAAGTTACTATTTCTGAGCTGTAATTTTTGTAACTGTTTGTGTCTTGACTGGTAATAAATGGGAAGTAAATGGTGCTGCGTTAACCGTCAGTGAGAGGCCATTGGCTCCAGGGCTTGCTTGCAGACACGGTCAGTTCAGCTGCTGTAACATCAGAATTATCAAATGCAACTAGATTTAGGAATGTCTGGGCACCGCTAAATGAAAATGACTCTTATATCAAACTGGTGCACATTCGTGTGCATAAGAGTCCACATCACTCAGTAGCTCTATCTCAACATGAGCTTTTCCTACTTGTTCTCCCTTGAGTGCAAAGCGTGGACACTTATTTTAAGTGAAAATATTTTCGTTATTAAAAGTCTTGGAGTGTGAAAAATAGCCAGTTTTGTTTACAACTGGGTTTCTACTGCTTTGTCTCCTAAGCCTTTAATTTCTTCCTGAAAAGAGAAATTATTTGAACAAGCTAAAATAGGGAAGTGCTGGTTGGTTAGTCTTCTCTGGTGCCAATCACTCGCTTTATGCTAGAACTCTGCAGGGGATGAAGCTGTTGTATATACTCTCACCTCCACTTGTTTATAAACAGGGTTTTCCAGTTAGTGCTGTTTCTTGCATATGCAGACAGTAATGACATTGGCGCAATTTAGGCTCACTGTTTGGGAAGTGAGACTCCTTTACTAAGCACCAAGCTGAGGAGGCAAAACCAGAAGTTATCTTGGGGTATAATGTGAGAGGAAGCACCACCTGGGTTGGCTGTGTGAACCAATCTGTTCGCCAGCAGTGATGGCTGTGCTGCACAGAAAAGTGGGAAGGTAGTAAGCAGTTTAGAGGTTCTCATGTGAGAAGGGGGATTCAAACTGGTAGTCAGCTCTGCTGTACAATAGATGCTTCTAAAAACAGCCTGGTTCAAAAGTTGCCTCCACTCAGTTTCTTGGGTCCTCCCTGTACCATTAAAGATGAGGCCTAATGGTGTGAAAGTTCTCCTATAAAGTCCCTCTGTGATGGACTCCTGGTTCATGGGGATGAAAGTAATTCTTAAGTTGTTTTTTTTTTTTTTTCCTCTGTATACATTTTTGAATCCTGGATTTCACAGGGGTAGGGAGGAAATGGGGAAATTGCCAGCACCTGTGACATAACCCTCTCTTTCCCTGTGAAACAGGTTTAAATGGGATGAACAGCAGCATATGGGAACACTTTGCTTCAGGGAGTTTTTCGCCCAGTACCTCACCTGCATTTCTGTCAGGTCCAGGTGCTGCGGAGCTGGCACGGCTACGACAAGAACTGGATGAAGCCAACGGCACAATAAAGCAGTGGGAAGAGTCTTGGAAACAAGCCAAACAGGTACTTGGGCAACTCCTGGGAAGAGGGAGTAGGAGGTGTCAGCCTTTCAGCAGAAGCTCTCCAGATATTGAGGTGATGGGAAGAGCTGTAGGTTTTACAAACAGATTCTCTTAAGCATTCTTATTCTTTCTTCTCCCTTGGAAAGAGGGACTGAATCACTGTGCCTGATGCGTTCAGATGCTGGAAGTGCAAGGCCAGGTGTCTTAACAGATGCACTGAAGTGCTTGACAGTCTCTTAGACCTGCCAATTGACTTGGATCCCTGACAATGTGCCGGTGTGCAAAGTTCATCCCCTTAAAGGTGTGAGCCAAATATGTAGAACCACAGCCCAACCAGATGGGGTATCTGGAATGAGTGGCACTTTGAAGCAAAGCTCCAGGAATGTTTCAGAATTTGGGAACAGGCAGACTGGAGAGAACACGCTCCTGATGAGGAGTGTATGGAAATGGATAAAAATATCCTGGAATTTGTGCCTGCCTCTCTTGGAGGCTGACCAACTTTTCAGACTGCTTCTTTTACCCTCTTTGTTGGAACTTGTAGGCTTGTGATGCTTGGAAAAAGGAGGCAGAAGAAGCAAATGATCGCGCCAACACAGCTAACATGGAATGTGAACTGGCCCGGGAGCAGAGGGAAGCCTTGGAGCTGCAAGTGAAGAAACTGCAGGAGGAGCTGGAGAGGATCCACACGGGCCAGGACCCTCAATTTCTGCGCTCCTTCTCTGACCTGGAAACACTCTCACTCTCTTCACTTTACACCCTTCAGAAACAGCTGCGGGCAAATCTGGAGAAAGTTGATAAGGTGAGTGCCAGGGATTTGCAGGGCAGGGCCTTGCTCTCTCTGCTCCCACAGATCGCAGCTTTTTTCCCTTCTCTTTAATACAGCCAGAAATCAGCAGCCTGTCAAAGTAATTCCGTGTGGATGTAGCCAAAGTGAGCTTTAGCCAGCTTACAGGGAAAATACCTACTTCTTCTTTGTGCCTCAAGTACAGAGTTTAAGTCAATCAAAGCTGCTCTGTTGATTCTAAATGTCCTGAAAGACATCATGCTGTGCTGCTTGCTTTTGCTCCAGGAGGTGAATGGGTGGACAGCCCCAAGTCCTTCCGCTGCTGTCTCCTTGCTGTTGCCCAAACTGCGTAGCACAGGACGGGGAGCCCTTTTCCTTTGTGACTTTGCTGCTTACGTTTTGCCCTGTCCCCCTCTCTTGCAGGCAGTATTTCAGATGCAGTCAGTGAAATGCCTTAAATGTCAGGAGGAGAACCGGGTGGTGTTACCGTGCCAACACGCAGTGCTGTGTGAAACGTGCGCCGAGGAGGGCGAGTGCCCCATCTGCCATCCCAACAGGCCCCACTCTCTCCAGTCGTGACCTTCCAAGGACGCTTGTTCTAATCATATCTTATAGAACTTTTTAACTTTATACATACTTACATATATATGTATGTGTACATATATATATGTATGTGTATATATATATATGTATATATGTGTGTGTATGTGCATGTTTGTGTATGTATATATATGCACACACACACACACATACACGCATAAAACAAAAATTAGTTGCAGAGCACTTTTTAATATTTTACATCCCGTATCTAAACTGCCCCTCACCCGTGCCCCACTAATTCTAACTCTTGAGGAACTTTGAGAGCTGTTTTTAATACAGATCAAAGGGCCATTTGCAAAGAGTCTGTGTTTCTCCTCTTTTCTATTTAGGTGATAACAAATTTTGACTATTTCCAGAAGGATTTAGAGTGGGCAAGAGGGGCTTCCATGTGCTTTCCAGAGGAAGAGTTGAGATCACGGGGAGGATCGAGGTGGATTGAAATGACTCGTTCATGTCTTCGGTCTCCCTGTTCTTTCTGTGACCCAGCTTGGTTAAAGCCGTCCTCCCTGATGGAAGCTCCGCTGGGTGCCTGCCTGGTGGGCCTCACGTTGCCGATCTCTGAATGTGCAGGAACTTTGTCTGTCATTTAATCAGCAAAGTTCGCTTTTTAAATTTTTTTACACTCTTTGTATATTTGTATGAAAAGAAGGAAAGGGGGGAAAAAATGTATTGGACCTAGAGCAAGCCAAGCCCCAAAATTCAGTGACTGCTAGTGTTCATTGCTGATACAGCTAACATGTTCCAGGTCTGAGCAGCCTTAAAAGTATTGCCCTAGTGTCAGCTAAAGCCCTTTATGAAAGAAATTTGGATGCAGAAGTTAGTTCTCTCCAGGCACCCCTTTGTCTGGTGGCTGTCTAGAGCCTTTTTACTGTTTCAGACCAGGTTAATTTTGTTTTGGCCACAGGGACCTGATTTATAGTCACTGCTGAAATGCGTGAAACAATTCCAGGTAGTCTGAGGATGCTTCTGTTGAACAGACTCAATGTTGCCTGTGTCAGCACCTCAAGGATGGTTTGTGGACTACTGCGTCCAGAAGCCCTCATGCTAGAGATCACGTATGCCTGTGGTGACAGAGAAAGTCCAGCGTGACAAAGAAATGCCACCAGCTTAGACCTGTCCAGTAGCTGAGCTTTCCTGTGACTTTCTTTACCAGTGTGTCCACTGGATTTTTACATCAGGTGGATTGCAGTAACCTGCTGGGATCTCAACCAAAAGGCCACTCAGTTGATTAAATATTTTTATTTCGCATAGGGATGCTTCCTGTGCTACTGCTCCCTGACCTGGAAAAGCACTGGAACCTCCAGCAGCCCACTGTTGTAGGAAAACTGAATTTTTACCGGAGCCTCTCAGAAAGCTTCATATTTAATTCAAAGACATAATTAGGTTTGCTTCCATAATTCCACCTTTCCTTTACATGGAAGGGATTAATATGCATTCCCAGATGATCTCTTAAGTGCAGCTCTGTGTAGTTCTTTTTTATGTTTTTCCCATTAACTTGTTTTTGGGTTTTTTGGTAAAAATGCTTTTTTTTCATGTGTATTTTATTGTAACTAGCATCAGTTTTTTAATTTCTTTTTTTATGGAGAGACACTGTTGAGTGACTATTGTGGCTATGTTGTTTGGTTATAGCCTTTGAATGTCTGTGCCATGGGGCAGCACATCTGCCTTGGTCTGGTCTTAAGGGAAGACCTTTTATTAAAATACGTGAACATTTCTTTTTTAGAAAAAAAAAAAAAAAGAAAGAAAAAAGTGGGGGGAGGAAGAAAAAGCCCAATTAAGATAAAAATTTACTAAAAGGCTTTTGTAACTAACTTAAATCATAGGAAATAAACTCTTGAATCAGGTCTTTAATATTTATAAGAACCAGAGCTGATCAGCCTGTTTTGGCTATTGGTTTGTAACATGTACTTTTTGTTAGCGTGGTGGTTCAGCTGCTCTCCTGCCTCCCTGTGGGTCTGTGCAGGGTGACGCCGCCTTTGGCCAACCCTCTTTTTTCAGAACTGTCTGGCACCCGGCTGCATGACTGCATCTGATTCCCACAGGGGCTCTTTGCTTTGTCCCTTCTCTTCAGATGAAACTTGACCACTGATGGCAGCTCTGGCTGTCTCGGGGGACTTCCAGTCACAGCGTGATGCAGGGCTATTGGGTCTAGGGGGAAGAGATATTTGCCCCCAGTTTCTGTGGGGGCACATTGCTTAGGCAGGGGGGTACAAGGAAAATTCCAGGCCAGAGAAATCATGTTTTTTCCCTTTGGAGTAAACCAGTTTCTCTGTTTTCAAACTCATACTGAAGGACCAAAGAATTCAAAACTTTACCTGTTTGTGGCCCTTAAAATTTAAACTTTCCATTGCTACACTGCACTTAGGGCAGAAGAGCCTGAAGGAATTAGCACTAGCCCCTTTCCTTGCCCCCCGCCCCCAAGGTATCTCAGCACTCTCTTTGCACAAGCACAGAGACTTTCTCACTTTCCTCTGGTTCTTTAACACTTCCTAAATTTAGGTTTCTATGAATTTGTTTGCTGCTTTAAAAAAAATAATCTGAAATGTGAATTATTTTCTTCAGCATCAAATGGAAAAGGAGCTTCATCTTTGCATATTTTGTGAATATTTTGGGGGGCTACTTCTGTGACAATTTCGTAACTGAGTGAGGTGAAAGCAGGAGGAAAGGGCAGCATTTCTGACCCAGTCCAGCAGTTGTTACTGCCTGCCCCAGGCAGGAAGGATGAACCGTAATCACAGCACTGCGTTTAAGGCTTAAGAGTCTGTGGTCGGCTTCTGTGTGGTGTAAAAAGAGTCTTGTTGAAATAAACCTGGTGCTAATACGTACAGCCCCTAATGTACTGTCACGCAGTCACTCCTTTTACGGGAGACGCAGTAACACATCAGAACTAAGGGGGCTTTTTTGGCCGAGTCACACTTCAAACAAAGTTTTGGTCCACAAGGCTTCTCCATGAGCAGTCCAGCTGGCTGTTGCTGAACAGCCGTGAACATGTCTGGGTCCTGCCTCTTCACACAGACTCCTTATTGGATAACGGCATTTTCCTCCCCAAATTTTTGAGAGCTTTGGAAGTGTTGACCTCAGTGACTAACTGTGGAGGTCGGACATTTCTGAGCTAAGAGCTGGGGGAAGAGAGTCTTAATTGTCTTGTGAAACCACAATATCTTAAAGGTCAATAAACTTTTACATTATTATGGAAAAACAATATAAAAGCAGATGGCTTAAGGCAACACTGTCCTGTGTAGATAGATATCAAAAAGCAAGGTTAGAGCTGTAGACGATAGCCAAGAGCTGAAGAATCTTGGCATTGCTTTGGGCTAACAGGACCACTTCTAGATCCTCTCTGGCCTTAGATAACGTAGCTGCGTGCCAGCTGTGGCGCAGGAGGGACCCGGGGAAAGTCTCAGAGCTGGAGCACAACACTTTCCTTCAGCAGACACACCCCCCCCGACCTCGAAGGGGAGTTGCTGCAGCTGATCCCCTGCTGAAGGGTTTTATACTTTCTGTACATCTCTGAAGCTGAACCTGAGCCACTTGCAAGGCTTGTGCAGCTGAGACAATGAAGAGAAGTCCTTACCCTACAAGGAAGCCCATAACGGTGAACAGACTCAGTAATTCATTGCTGTTCCACCAGCCTCCGAACCTCCTCTCTTTCTCCTTTTCCCCCATTCGAGAAGGAAGAATATTACCAGTGTTTTCCTCCAGAATTATAATAATCCTTGGAGTGATGGCCAACAGCAAAATAGATGTTACTGTTGTAAAACCTAGTATTTCAAAGGTGAAGTATTCCTGCAAACTAGTGACTGCATCGGAGAGATTTCTGGGGCTTTCCCACTCCGTAGCTTCCAATGTTAAAACAAAATAAATACAGTATGCGTTTAAAAAAAATAATAATACTACTACACACTGCAGTATTTCTGGTGGCAATTCTTGTCCAGTCTCTTTCCCGCTTTCCCCAGGAGGAAGGGCACTGGGCAGAAGCGTCCCTAGTCCATGTAGAAGTTGGCAGAATGGTGATCGGTGGTGTGTAAAACGTGTTGTTGATTCCATGTATAGAACTGTGATTTCAGCTGTCGTTCTCTCGTACTCTGTAAATATGTGTTTTGGCTGTCAGAAACCTGGTTTAGACTCTTTTCTTGGCAGAGTGAATTTGCATGTGGGGCTGGAAAGAACTCAATCTGTGTCAGTTTCCAAGGGCAGGATGGATTTTTTTTTTTTTAGAGGACAATAAATTTTTATTTTTTTGCTAAGAAAAAAAAATATAATAAAGCAGTGTGTGTGTGGGGTGGGTGCGTGCATGCCCGGGGTGTATGTGCAGCCCTGCACCCTGCTCTGGGGCTTGGGGAGGTCTGAAGAAGCCTGTGCGGTGAAGCCCTCAAAATAACAGACTGAGTTCATCTCCGTGGCCAATTTTCTTTTTCCCTTTCACAAGACCTAGAATAATTTATTTCTGAGCTTCCTTCCGCATCAAGCCCCTTTTTCAGGGGGGTTGCCCTTCACCTTTATGATCAAAGTGCAATGAAAGAGGGCGAGAGTTGGTGTGGTGTGGTTAGGTGGGGCAGAGACTCCTCTGGAAATGGCAAAACCACAGAGCAAAGAGCATTTTATCACCCAGATTCTTGGTGTGGACAAGAATTTATCTCTAAGTGTCTCCCACAAGAGCCAGGCTGGGTGAAGGTGAACTCTGCCGGCATTTGTGTGCCAGTGCAGCTGTGGGGGATAGGAACATTTCAATCGTTAAATACATAGTTTCCTGTGTTGGCACCCAAAAGAACATGCCTTACGTATGGATCCAAGCATTACCTTTTATTTTTGGGCTAATTAATGCTTCAAAGCTGCGTCAACCACTTACCCTTAGTCCAATCACAATAATAATGCAAATCATAGTACAGATTAGTAGTAACACAAATAAAATCAGTAGACATAAGTGCCTGCCCCCTTCCCTCTTGTGTTGCAGCAATCTGCCCGTGTTGGGCTTCTTCACTAGGATGATGAGGAGGAGGATTTCTTCCTTCTCAATCTAGCATTTGCTAGGAGCTAGTTTTATGTGCTTCAAGCCATTATTTTTTAATGCTTAGGCTATTCTCCTCCTGGTCCATGGGGTTAGTTATGCTCTGATCCTTTAAGGTTCATTAGCCCTTCTCTGTAAAGGGTATGATTTCTTTTGGGGTGGGAAAAGACCCACGCAACTGCCCGGAGCTGAGCAAAAATTAAGCTAAAACACCTTGGATAATACAGTGCAAACAACCTCAAAACAGAGGTTAGCCTGTGCCACTTGCTCACTGGGACACGCCGTCTGTTGCAGCGAGGACAGCCTGGGGGATGGTCCGCCCAGAGCACAATGACTTTTAAACATACAGCTAAAAATAAGCTAAACTACTTTCAAACCTGCAGCTCCATAGAGCTAAGCCTTGCAAGAAAAGCATGAGGCCAGTTGCTAGCAGGTGCCAACACTAAATTAGCTGCAGAGTGCAGGCATGGGGTTTCCTCTCTCCAGAGCAGTAGTAGCAGCAACCCAGCTGAAATGAGGCCCTGGGACAGTCTCCTTGGCAAGCAGGGACCCTTCGCCGGAATCTTGTTTCTCAACAGAGCTACAAGGGGGGACTGAAAGGCATGATTTAAGTTGGCACATGGCTTCCTTGTGAGTGAGCAGCGCCTTAATCTCTCCTGCTGTGGGTTCAGTTGAGCCTGGTCATGTCATATAGATACCAAAGGAGCTTGCTTTTTTTTTACCACCCCTCCCTTCGCCATCGAGGGCTTGACCTGGATTGACCCAGCAGTTGCTCAGCCCACCAAGAAAGCAGCTGGTGCTCAGGCATGCAGGAGGGTGATGCTTTTTTTTTTTTTTTCTTTGGCATGCCTGAGCCAGACCTTGGTTTTATGTGTGGCTCATCAGGCTCTTTCACAGGCCAAAACCCAGGTCCACCGGCTCCATCAGCAGGTGGATGGGCACTGGCCATGCTGCGTGCTCAGCCCTGCCCGCCTCCAGCAGCACTGGGTGGTGGCAGCTTTCCCAGCCGTTTGATTTATACCTTGGTGTAGGTAATATTTTGCAATGGCCCAGAACTCAGAACAACAATGCTCAATTCCCTGCAGAGGAAAACGGCCTGGCCGATTCAGCACAGCCAAGCCCTTTTCATAGCCTCAGCCACTGCCCCAAAAGCACCCCCTGCACAGACTCAGCCCATGCATCAGCTTTGTTGCTTTTAATTTAAAGAGGCTTATCCACAAGGAAAAAAAAAAAAAAAAGAGGGAGATTTGGCCACAGGTTGTCCCCATCCCAAATAAATGACGATGCATTTGTATTGCCCTGGTGCAGCATTGGAGGGTTGGGGACACGGCCAGGAGATGCGGCACTGACAGTGACAAGCTGATGGGGATGGGCAGGGACAGCCACACATTTTCACATCCCCTGTGTAGTGTTGCTAGTCGGGACAGGCAAAGAAATCCCCTGAAATACTGCGTGCCCACCCGCCCCAGCCGCACGAGAGCATTGCTGCCCGAAGGTGGGGGTAAGATGGGCACTGGGAGGTGGCAGGGCCACAGGGATCCCCTCTGACCCCCCAGCCCCTGCGGACGGCTCTGGCTCCAGCACCAGCAAACCTCCCGGGGTCCCACTGGCCAGACCCCCTCGTTTCGGGACCCTCTTCCTCCACCTCCCTCACTCCGTCTCCTTGGACTGCTTGGCTCGTTGCTTGCGGAGCTTAACAAAGGCCTGAGCCTCTTTGTCCCCCTTCCTGGACTCCAGCAGCCGGAGGATCTCATCTCCTGCCAGAGAGGAGGGAAGGGATGGTGGGAGACGCTCGCTGCAGCCGCCTCCTGACGCCACAGGGCCCGTGGGGGCTCAGCCCGGCTGCAGCACCACGTACCGGTGGGTTTGGGGTGGGTGAGGGGGAGTCGGGTCTGGGGCACCCGTCCCACATCAGCCTGGTCCTCATCAGTGTCGAGGCCGGGCAGATGGCAGAGGGGGAAGAAGGCTTCGCCCTCCAGGTCGTTGGCCCCCAGCGTGTCGTAGTCGAACACGGTCAGCAGCAGGCAGGCCCCCTCCTGCCGGCACTTCTCAGGGGGGATCAAGCTGCAGGGGGACAGGATGTGGGGGACTGTCACATCCCATCCCCTCCATCCTGAAATTCAACCTTCCCTCCAGGGACCAAACAGGCTTCCCCAGGGTGATGCTCCCTGGGAAGCCAACACCCCCCACCGCACTGACCCCAGCCCCTTCAAAGCGTAGGGTCCCAGCACAGCCCCCTGCCAGTCTGCAGGACCCAGGGGTTTGGGGTACCCCTACCCCAGCTCCCACTGTGGGACCCCACAGCTGAGCCCCCAGTGGGGAATCGCAGGGCAGGACCCAGTTCCTGGAGCAGCAGCCCCATAACAGGGGCTCGGTTGAAGCATTGGGTGCTGGGGGAGGCCCGGTGGGCGTCAGCCCCTACGTACAAGTCGAAGGCTTCATCGAAGAGGGGGTGCAGCTCGTTCCTTTTGCACTGGGTGGTCCGGGCCACCACCTCGGGGAATTCATGCCGGGGCTCCAGGGTGAGCTGGACGAAGGGGTCGCTCGAGCCTGGCGGGGTGCAAACATCAGCCCCCTCCCACTGCCCCTTCTGCCCCGGTATGGCCGGCCAAGCCCAGCCGGGGTGCCTGAACAC
>VZTL01009218.1:0-15981 GCA_013400535.1 Scopus umbretta
GGTGGGGGTGGGTGGATAAATGCCCATCAGGTCATCCCACTGCTGTTCCCTCAACTCCAGAGACCTGCAGGGTGGTGGCATCCCACCTCCAGGCAGGCTTTGCCCAGGGCATCTCTCCCGCTGGACAAGGGTAAACTGCCAGGTATATTTTAACATCCCGTTAATGAGTGAACGGACCCCCATGTAATCAAGCCATGTTCATCATCAGTGATTCTGCATCATTCCTTTAATTAAGCAGCCATTAAGCTTTTGGACAGCTAATTCAAAAAAAAGGAAGAAAAGGAAAAAACCCTGACAACATTCACTTTCCCATGACTGTTTCACAAACACAGACCCCTGTTCCACACCAACGCACACAGCCCCGAGTCAACTGTTGTGTCAACTCTTTGAATCAATTCTCTGCCTGGCCACTTCTACATCAGTCCAATGCTTTATGCCTGTACGAGAAAGGGGTGCCAGCATTATTTTCAATAATACGCTGTGCTACCAAATGCAAGGCAACATCCATGTTCCCCAAGGATGGCTACTTCTCAGGGCTGCAATGGATAAGCCAAGGAAGAAGGGTGCCAAGGACAAACTTGGTACACGCACAACTGGAGGACTCCAAGCCGCACACCATAACCACCAGGCTGCATGGCAGATTTCAATGGAACACCCAAAAAGAATGCTCCAAAATGACTCATTACCTGAATTTCAAAATCCTTTCTCCCTTTTCCTTCCCAACCAAGGCATGGTAAGAACAACAGTGCACTACTTGTTGCAGGTTTATCCCTGAGATGGGAATCAAAAATCACAGAGAGCTGCCATAGAAAGCCAGTCCATTTGTGAAGCACATACCATTTTGAATGTAAAAAGCTGACAGCTCTTTAAATGACTATCATTCTAGTGCACTCATAGTACAAAGTTAAAAAGCAAGTCCAATACATACCCCCTCTACTATAAAAATGGCTTAATTTGAGGGGAGAAGGAATTTTTATGCTATTTTCCCACCACAACCAGGCAATTTTTATTTTTATTTTTTTAGAATGATCTCCAAGCTCATTACTGCTGGTCTAAAACATTTATTCCTGCCCACTCAAATCTGCCAAAAGAGAAATGAATCATATGTCAATAAAACTTGGGGTCCTGAACATGTGTTTCAGAATTAATCTTAACAGTGAAATGTGCGAATCTGAGCCCAGCTATAGCAAGGCCTGCCAACTTCATTCATGGTAATTAAGCAAAGCCACGCACATTTAAGGGGGTATTTAAGGAGCACAGAGTGTTCCTATGGGGACTGGACTCAAGAGCTACTCCATGAGCAGCTACTGCTATTTAGAAATACATTAATTACTCTGCAAGAAAAAGCCTCTCAGAACTACCAGGGATAAAGAATTTGCCAATACCTGCATTGACATTTTCTACAAGGAGTAAGTCCTTCTGCTTAGTTGCTGGCTCTGATGATGTACTGGACGGCAGCTCCCTTGTACCTCCGCTTTGGATTCAATCCCACTGAGTGCCGAACACACGATCCAAGCTAAAAAAGCACTTATGCACAGATACGGTCTTTTGCCTGAATTTTAGCATCAAGTGTTTTATTGCACTGATTCCTCAAGGCTGAGATGACAGCACATTGCTCACCCATATTCGGGTTCTCTGACAACCCATTCCCAGCATAATGAGCACGGTAATGCTGCACAGCCCCCCTCGTTACACCCAAGGTAAGTCCTCAGGCTGTTAGTTAACAAGCAGCTCCATGAGGTGGTAATGAAGATGTTCTGCTATTAACAACGATGGGCTTTCACCAGTTGAGGAGCTGTACAGCCCATCTCACAGCCCTAAGGAGTTTATCCTGGTCCAGCTCACAGTGGAGTCCATGTCAGCTCACAGTTCTTCGGCTGCAGAAGCTGGACCATGCCTCAGCCTGGGTGAAACCCACCTGTCCCTGCCAACACCACAGGCACCAAGACATTGCTGGCATCCCCCACCTTTTTTAGTAGGGCTCAGTCATGCTGGCACAGTCCTGTACTGAGGCAGTGTCCCAGTTCCGGGCTTGATGGGGCTGAGCGCGAGGGTGGGACAAGGACTCAGCACCTGCCTTTATCAGCACACTCTATGGCAATGGCTTCCAGGTGGGCACAGCAAGTGCAAAACAGATGTTCATTTTAGCTGATACCATTCAGGCTGCTTTCTCTGTTCTTCCACAGACCTTGCCCCATCCCACTCCCACTGGCATGAAGAGAAAACCTCCACAGCTCGTGCCATCTGGATTAATTTTCCTCCATCTCTGCAGCTCATCATGTTTCTGTCTATAAATGTCAGTAAAAAAAAAAAAAAAAAATCATGTATTTTCTGTCTTTCATCTTTACATATCACGTCTATGCCTGTCTGTTTTTCTTTCCCACCTGTCACTGGTTTTCCAAGCACCAGCTTCAGCATTTTCTTCACCATGATCTTTATCGCTGGGGGGTGCTGCCACCAGCTCCTGCTCCGTGTCAGAGCCCTGGGGCAGTAAACCCAGCATGGAAAATTTTCATTGACTCATGATCAGAACTGACTCAGGTTCAAACCAACAAGAAACTAATAAAAGCTGTCTGTCCCTCAACTAATCAAGCAAAAAAGTGAGAAGTATTAAAAAAGTTGTCACCGTGTCAAATCTATCATTCCACAGGCAGAATCTTCCAATCAAAAAAACCCTCACAAATTTATAGAACCAGCATCACTGTTATTAAAAGACATTGAAATGCAGTTTTTCAAAGTAAGAAGCTTTATTGTTTTACTTCTTCCAGGACTTATTTTAACCCTTTGATCAATGCACTTAGCTTTAATTACTAATAAGAGAAAATACACCTTATTCGATGAACTTTAAAAATCTTATCACTGAGAAAACATGGGAAGATGATACCAAACATCTTCCCTGGATATGCTAGTACAAGTACTGTTGTTCTCTTTGCAGTTGCACTCTGTCAGCTAAGGCCCAGCCAAAAAGAACAAGGAAGTATGAAAAGACCAAAACAAGGCACTTCAATGATCAAGGTGCGAAGGACTTTTTGCTTAAATTAAGTTTTTCCCATATGATAGGAAGCAGATAAATGCAAAAGGCTTGTAAAGTTAGGCCTGCCCATTCAAAGGGTGTTTCCTCTTTTTCGCCTTCCTTTTCTAAATATCAGCAATGCCAATTTCTGCATAAATAATTTATCTTGAATCCTGGTGAAGCAGACAGCACTGCTGAAAACAGCAGCAGCTTTCAATGAAACTTTGGAGAGGGAGGGAGGAAGGGCTGGCTCTGAGCTTGGCACGTGAAGGCAGAGATGATCTTGTCTAATCAAGGTCTGTATTAGCTGTGGAATGAATCCATGTTACTAATAAAGAAATACATAATACAGAGAAGTACTTATCATGCAAAAGCAGAGCAGCAGGGGAAGGCAAGGCTGCATGGTGTAAATCACGGGAGGATAACGGGATGCAAAGATACACAGGATGTCCTCAGGTACACAATGCACCGCCCGTGATAAACCATGAATACCAAAAAGAAAAAAAAATTATTGCAGGCATTTGTAAATAAACATTTGGGGGAAAGGCCCAGGCAGCGATGGGATCCCAGGAACACCTGTTCTTGTTCATTTTCCTTATGAACCATTTCATAACACAGCTGTCCCCTTGTCCCCCACTGCCATTCCACAGAGCAAAGCAGATCCCACTGACACGAAGGCATGTCCTACATAAAGGCCTACATAATGTAGGCCTATGTCCTACATAAAGACTCAGGGACCCCATGATTTTGACTTGTGCACAACTTTCAGAACTTTTCTTTTTGCATGAACAATGTTCAGGCTAATCCCATAACACTCCTGCTTCTATCACAGCAAATCCAGTGGGCTTTCTTACAGTTATCAGGGGTCTTGATCTTCTCCTCTGATAGATACTGCAGAAAGTCTGAGCAAGAGCTAAAAGCACTCTCCAGCCCCTCCGCACAGAGAGGGCAAAGAGAGCCAGAGACCCAGCTGACTTGGCATACAAACACTGCTCAGTGAATTTTACTTCCACAAGTGTCTGATCACAAGTTTCCACTCCAAATCAGACTCCCAGACCCACACCGTAAATCAGCAGTGAGATCAATGATTTACTGGTTGTCTCGTCTAATACCTCTGGCTATGCCACACTTTTGTGAACACATGAAAATCAAAGACACTGTGAACCATCCAAGTTTACACAGGGTTTTGATTCACCAAAGGCTCTAAAACTTAGAAACTGCAATCCCAGAGCTGGTCAGGAACTGAGAGAGTCAATCGTGTTATACCAACCTCGAGTGGCACTCCGGCCCTTAGCACAAATGCCTGAGATGATGCTCATGCCAAGCTCTTAGCTTGGCTTTTTACAGTGTCCTATGCCTCTAGCTAAGTGGGCGATACGGCTAATAGCTAATTTGGTAGCTAACCACCATTCCTGGTTGCAAAGTTCAGATTTTCCCATTGAAGAGCTCTTTTCCTGTCTGGAGAGGAGGTGGCACTGACCGGGGCCCTATCCTGAGAACAGATGTGGAAGCACACAGACCCTCTACACCTTCTCCTCCCATCCCATCTGAATGTACTCCAAAATGCATGCTCAAACTTGCACACATGCAACATGCCACTTACATGAGACAAAATCTATGGCAAGTTTATTTCCTTCAGGGACATGATAAAAACAAATCTACTGCTACCTTGCAATTTTTTTGCTCATACA
Source organism: Scopus umbretta (assembly GCA_013400535.1). Classification (NCBI taxonomy): domain Eukaryota; kingdom Metazoa; phylum Chordata; class Aves; order Pelecaniformes; family Scopidae; genus Scopus; species Scopus umbretta. Next base: position 4,705 of record VZTL01009218.1, read on the forward strand.
TTATGCCGTAAGTCTATAGAGATTGTGTCTTCTATACACTTTCTTGCATCAAACTATTACTGAACTGGCACCAGTGGTTCAACTCATGTTCCCAAAGCACAGTCATGTTAATAACCACAGGGGTGGCTCAGATGGGACAGTGTCACAGCAGTGTCTGGGAATGGATGCAGGTCACTGCAGTGACCAGAAAGATCTTCCAAAAGGTTAGACATCCAAAGCAGTCTTCATATATTCTCATTAGAGCTGACACAGACTCTTTCATCATGCCACCTCCTTTGAATATGAAAGAGGACAGCTCCTCTACCTCACCATGTTAGCTATAAGACCAGTTACAGGCCCAACACTATTTCAACCCAGCAGATGTTGTTATTAATAAGATGACAACGACTAATTAGAACCTGCATGACTTGCCAACAAGCAAAGGAACCGCATAAAAAAACAGCAAGAAAAACTGTGGCAATAAGCTGATAAATTCTGTTACCTGAGAACTAGGCACAAGGGCTTTCCACCAGTGTCCGCCTTTCACAAGGTCTACATCACTCAAGGGCATTGACACTTTGCCAATAACACAATGGCGTGAGAATTTGTCAAAATCCACTACGGTTAAAAGCAGAGTTCTTCTCTGGGCTTCTAAAAAGGGTATTTCAAATGTGTACCTCTCTTCAAACACCGGGTTCTGCGTTTTGCGTTTCACTCCGGTCTGCTTGGAGTTCTTCTGATCAGGAAGAAGGCAGATCTTCACATAGGGGTTGGAGTGAGCCATGTCTTGCCTTGAACCATCGTAAGAAATTGGAGGCGGCAGATCTTTAGCCTCAATGACTCGCACTATTAGATAATTATGCAACAGGTCATACTGAGTGCTAAAATGCAGCATGCCCAGCTGATACTTCGATAAGATCTCCTCATCTGTCAAGGAGTCCATATCATCGCTATTCGAGTCAAGAGAGTACAGTCTTGGTTCAAATTTTCTAAAATAGTCATCTGGGGTATAGGTTTTTCGCAGGATAGTTGGCTGAACTATTTCTTTCTTAGCTCCTATTATTCCGAACTCGATAGGTTTAATGTCAACTAATGGAGAACTTGGCCTCCTCGACTCTAAACCTAAACAAGAGAAATGCACAAATGTGATTGTTAGAAACTCAACCGAAGCCATTACAGGCACAAGTCAACTTGTGCTTCTTTCGGTGCAGCTATTCTGTGTCTGTGCAACGCCTAGCACAGCAGGCTCCCCAGTGGAACTTTTCACCATTACACTGCCAACAATTAATAGCACCCTTAGTTACACTGAAGTGCAAGCTCAGCTACACTTTCCCCCCCGTCCATTTTCACATCTAATTACCATGCGTATGCTTCAGCAAGAAAAACAGCACCGGCCCCTTCCACTGCGCTGCTGTAGAACAGGATGAGATTTTAATCAATGTACCTTCAACTTGACTTGATTCCCTGTCTAAAAGATGAAAGAGCAACCACTACAGTTTGATTTTCTTCCCCACAAGAATTACATTAATGTTGGAAGGACGACCTTACTTGAAATCCGCCTTGTGAGGCTGTAAGTGGACCGTGATGCATCTGAAGACGACCGCCTTCTGTCAGGGGAAACATCCTGAAGAGCGGGAGGCAGCTCACTGATTGTATTATCGGAGTCTCCATCTTTGTCCTCATTTTGGCTGCTTATCCTGTTATAACAAGAGACCTTTGGGTGATTCAACCCAGTAAAAGGCGCATATACAGAATAAACATGCATTCTGGTATTCTGTGTCTAATCTTGGGTGCACATCCCTGGATGCTGTGGGGTATCTGTTGATCTATTTGGCAAGCAAAAGGCTGAGCAACTGACTTCAGACCTATGTAAAAAACAGATTCTTTGTCTTTTTGCCTGTCTTTCAAACAGAGTTGTATCAGTATTAGAGCACAACACAGGCCACATGGGCACGTGTGACTCAGATCTTGATCAGAAGTATTATATTTGTCTTTAAGAAAGGAAAAAAAAAAATACCCACAAACCACAAAACCCAAACAGTAGCTTACTGCTGTAAGTTCACAGCTACACTTTGGAAGCATGGCCTTCACTAGGAATGAACTAGCACGGGAAACCACCACACAGACATCTCAAACCTATCACACACCTCTCAGTAAAATATTGCTCTGCAGGTACACCACTAAGGTCTCAAACCTTGATCTTATAAATAAAATTAATTAACAGCTATTTATTGACATGCCTTTTTAAAGAACTGGCTGCTTTTTATCCACTTCTATAAAGCAGAGGTGACTCTCACAAGATAATTTTACTGCCCAGGGGTCTCAGTGGAAGCAGGGAAGTTGGCAGGATCTAAACAACAAAGCAAGTTGCAGAGAGAGCTGTAGCATCTTCAAGAAGACTCAACAGAAGACTGACATCACAAAGAAGTCCACATGTAATTCCCATTTCAGTTTTTTATAAATATATATACACACACACATACGTTGTTTTCAGATAAAACAACATTCTGGTTAAAAACCTCAATGTGTCACAGCCTTAGTGGCTCACAAAAGCAGTCAGGACCTCCCAGCCTTGACTGAAAGAAGAGCAAGAGCAGACAGTAACAAGTAGAAGAGATAAAGTCTCCAACCGCACGTTCAGAGGGGAGTGGCTGGCAGACATCTGCTGATGGAAATGAAATCACACAACAGTATGTGATATGTAATGCATCATGCAAAATAAGCCTTTTGGTTAATCAATGAGACACAGTACTCCAAAAAATAGCAACAGATCATAAGGAAAGCATCAGCATGAAATGAGCAAAGCAAAGAGGAATACTGTGTGAGTTTTGCTCCTGATTCACCCTTTCTACATGCATGGCTCGGTTGGGTATAAACGAAGTATGTTGAATCACTTGCTTTAGTAACCAATGACTGAACTAGGGCAAGAAATATATTCTGCAAAAAGCAGTAAACTCACAGAAAAGGCCCTGCAAATATAAAACGGATTTAAACTGGAATTTCTTATCCAAATTCACTAAGTTCACACCAGGATCCATGCAGATCTCACCACCCAGAGTCACACAACTCATCCACATTAAAAAAAAAAGGTCTGCTAATAACCAAAACAAAACCATATGCTAAAAGGGGCACACAATATTTGCACAACTCTGCAGCTCATTAAAGGCAGTCCAAATCATGCAGTTTGACATATAATCAGTACTTGGAAAACAAATAGCTTTTGTGCCTAAATGTAGGTCTACACAATCATAGGTAGCATTTGGATATACTTGTGTTTGAGAAGCAAATGCACAGAATGAGGAGAAGGCAGGGTGAAAAGGGAATCAGGAAGAGAGGCATTAAGGATGTTCTACAACGGGTAAACATAATAGTGAGTTAATAACATACAGATGACCTTTAGTAAGGAAATTGCTACTGAGCCACAATAATTTTTCCTCAAATAAACTTTGGCTCTGGTTAAAGCAGCTCTGTTTCTGTTTAATCCAAACCTTTGGGAAGAGGAATCACGTCCTGATTTCAATTCAGTCTCACAGACTGTGCACCGTTTATCTTTGGGGTTTATGTAAAATACTCCATAACAGGCAGCATCAACATACACCCTTGCCTCCCAGCCCATTTCTGCAAAGACCAGGATGCAAACACTCCTCACGAAATAACAAGAATCTACTACGCATTCAGGTCAATATAATTAGAGTCACTTCAGTAAGAGTTTTTTTTTTCTAAGTTGCCACTGTAAAAAATTCAGGAAGTGAGAAAAATCAAGAATCTCCCAAGAGGAAGAGCTTAAACTTGCAGCTTTAATGTCCCCTTCTGAATTTCCACGACAATGAGGTGTCTCAGAGCTGCAAAAGGGGAAACCTATGGGCAAAAAACAAAGGATGGATTATTAAGTACGGGTGTTCAAATGTTTGCTAGTAGGCTAATAAGACCATAAAAGCAGTTTTCCTCCGCGGACTGGGTGGGGAGGTAAGGAAGGAGCAAATTGCATTCTGCATTACCCCAGTGTCCTGGGCCTACGAAGAAGTGGCAAGATGGAAAGATCTGAGCTGAAAACCTAGGTCTATTTTTAAAAGACTTTCAGTCTGCAAGCAAGGAATACAATAAATTGATTTGTTCCCAAATTCCATGCACACATCTAAATGCAGAATATGGTGGTGTCAAATCCATCTTCCATTTCAGGGGTTTCAACTGAATCCAAAGCCCCCTTTTCAAAAATAAGACAAAAAAAAAAAAAGAACAAGGGGTCATTTGCCATACACAGATCTCTGAGCACTTAAAAACATACCCATTAAACACCTTATTCTGAGACCAATTCCAAACCCTTACGCTGCTTACACATCTTACTCCAGACATTGTTTCCTATCTCTAAAAACACATACAGAGAGTATAAGATCAACATAGTGAAAATAGAAATCTTTTTCAGCTTCTGAATTCTGAGCCAGCAGAGGCTGCATGGGATAGTTTCCACCTTAACCCTGCACACACAAAAAGCGCAGCCCTCCTATTGATCAGCAAACAAAATACATCGTTTCTGTCTCCTGTCTTTTACTGTCCTTTCCTCATTGTCTTCCAGACTCTCGTTCCTCTACAGGTTCATTTTCTCCCCCTCTCCTCTCATTCACATCCCTTCGGCTCCTTTCCCTCTCCGTATCTCCTCTGCTCTCTTTGCCCTCCTCACTCAACTCATTTCTGGGTTCCCTCACCATTTTCCGACAAAGTCACCCTGGAAGCTTAAAGCATTTCCATCTTCCCTGGCACCACCCTGGGTCTATCCCAGCTCAAAAGGAGGAGCCAACAGTCTTTTCAAGCAAGCAAAGCCTGATCTCCAGCTTCTACATCAACATGTGTTAACAGGCACCCTTACAGATCACAGGATTTGCAACAATGCCAGAGGAGATGGTGACTTCAGTGATCCTAAGGAATGGCGGCATCCGTGCCTCCTCACAAAGCAAAGTTCCTTCTCTCATGTGTCCTCTCCTTGGATACCTGCTGTCCCTCTCGGGCAACACCTCTGGGAACTTGCCTTCTCCCAGCACTATAGCAGAACAGGGACACCCTAACTGCACCAGATCACCTGAAGCTGGAAGGAAAGATAGATACGTGACCTAGGCTGGGGTCCTGGGGACCCTACCTAGGGCTGCTAGCATGAGTAGGTGCAGCATAAAGGGTAACAGGGTTAAAGAACTGAGCCTTTTTTTCAGAGCGCATTGTCTTCTGCTTATGGCCATTCCAGTAAGTTGGAGAAAGCCTCTACAAGGCTTTCAGATGGAGCAGGACTAGAGGAAAACAACAAAGGCTGGAGAGAGCAATTTGTGAGTCCAAAGGTCTCCATGCTCTCTGCCTGTGGCAAAGCCCAGCTCATCTGCAAAGTCACCATACATCCGATTTTTGAGATCAAAAAAAGAACAGAGCTTTAATGTTTACAGTGCCCCTTTAGCCAGACAGATAGATCCAGCAGTCAAAAACTACACCATGGGACAATCACCCCACACCCCCAAACACACCTGATGTCCCTTCTGCTCCTCAGCATACCAGAGAAACTCCAAAGCATCCTCTCGCATCAAGCCTAGCTACTCCTTCCCAAGTATGTAATTGTTCCTGCAGCAATCTTTCTGCCTCCAATACTGCAGCCTCATCACTGTGTTCTCCTGTGCGCAATGCTTTCCTATTTAGCATTGATTTTGTTTCCACTTCCCATTAATTGCAGGTGAATCCATTTCTGGGCATATATCAGACTCTTAAATATGCTGCTCCACATTTAAAAACCACTCTAACACAACTTCAACATCTCTATTTTTAATGCTTCAGTATTAATTACCATCCTATTCTACCTGGATTCAAAAGAGTATATATAGACAAGTCTGCAATTTAAACATAAGACAATTTATTTCATGCAGCACCAAGACATAGACATTCCAGACCTAACACAGAATAACAGTAGGTACTCACAGGAGTAGATAAAATTAACTGAGTGTCTTAGTGCCTATGTACCAACTTCTGAGCACCGTATGATGCGCTACATAGGCATCTCCCGTGCCACTGCTTCTGGACACACTGAAGCTGAGTCCATCAAACGATCTGCTCTCACAGAAGACAGCCCAGCCCAGCCCAGCTGACAGAGCAGACACCAAAAGACAGGAGACCTCTGCTCCCTCCTTGGTTTCACTGATGCCTCACAGGGTCACCTCTGCGCTGCAAATTCCCAAATGAGAGGGAGTAAAACAGCGGAGACTTAACTGACTGACTTTGTAATAGATTTGCAAAAACACTAATCAAAGCCCCAGATAAAACCTGGCGTTGCCGCTGTTGTTCTTTAATGATTCAAGAGGAAATCTTGAAGAGTACTAAGATGATGCAGGAGATCAAGTCTTGCTAAATGAAACTTTAGATTAATTTCCCCTTTAGAGCACACACAAGGTACGCCTTTCATCTGCCTATATGATAACCACCTTCACGCTAGTATAAGAAAATCTTTCAAAACAACATCAGCATTTCAGTTAAGTTGAAGTGTTCCAAAGGGCTGGTCCATTTGAAGAGGAAACAGGACTGAAGATGAAAAGCGTCTTTAGAAAAGGGTGCACAGCTAAAGCAGTTATCAGCTTCCTATGCCAGCTTACAAAATAACTTCTGTCTTACTCATCAGAGAAGTGTTTTACAAAGACTAGCCTTATCATTTGAGCTAACAGGGCTGCCCTTTTTCACCTTGCCGTTGAGTAGCCTACGTTCCCACCCTCAGAAGGAGGTTCTTCCTTTCTATGTGGCATCCTCTAAACATTCTATTGCCATTTCGCATCAATACTCTCATCACAGCTGAACAGCCCTACTCCTCAGCCAAAGCTATGAAATTGCGCATCTAAACTTACAGCCATGCTGGAGTTTGAGCAGGAAAAGGTCCCAGGATTTCAACTTCGTCTTCATTTGTTTGACAACAGCTACAGTCGAAACACTTCTGACAACAATTTCTACAAGTCCAACGGCACAGCAAGAGATCCGAGATTCTAGCGAGCAGACCCTGAAGCCATTGGAAACCAAAGTACAAGATTACAACCCATCAGTAGCTATTGAGAAATAACATTCAGCTGTATTTATGTTTGTGTTTCTGCAACAGAACATTAAGAACTGTATTTATTCCATCCATATCAACAGACAAGTGCTATGCAGTTACCAGCCCAACTTCACTGATGCTATAACAAGGCAGGAAAATAAGCATTCACTGCAGGTATTTTCCCTCTAGTAGCGATGTATTATTATGTAGGTTGGCAACAAGGTGATTTACAAAACACTATGGCGTAGCAATATGCTAGAGTGGAAACATGCTTATTCTTTCACGCACATCAACAAATTAATAGATCTGCAAATGCACAACAGAAAGAATTAAAAACAGAAGGTAAGTGAAAGCTCTGATTTAATGTGGCAAGGGTCTATTTAATTTGAAAATCTTAACATAGCCATGTGAACACATTTCATCCCTGTAGATGTATCAGCGCGTAATGTTTGTATGATCCATACACAGACAATATTACAACCCGACAAACTTGCCATTAAAATGGATTGGCAAAAGCATGCTATCCACATGCCTCCCCTCTGCTATGATGATTAATTTAATGAAGAACCTGCAATGATTTTTTTTTTTTTTTTAAAAAGAAGTTACTTGACCTAGAAAAGCATTTCATTTCTTAGGTTTCCACAGTGGCACCGGCAGCATCACCTATAACAGTGCTCCTCTGCCATTACAACCGTGGGGCGTGAGCACCCCATCAGAGGGGCAACAGGCTGCTGCCCCATTTCCATGTCATCCCTAGGGCCTTCCCTCCACATCAAAGTTCTGCTTGCTTCGTGAGCAGCAGAAGGCCAAACTTCAGCCCATTTCCCACCCACACCAGAGCCAACTTCTACAGTTTGTAAGAAGGCTCATTAAGCAGCACAAGGACACTGCTAATAAAGGGCATCACTCCGCAGTCATGGCGGGGAGACACACAGCTGCAAGAGCACAGCGCGTGCACAATCCAGGGTCAAATAGGTCTATGACTGTATGTGACCTTGACACGTTCCTAAGAAGCTGAAGAAATAAAGCATGTGAGAATGTCTCCGCAGATATCCCCCCAAATTATTGAGACATTTGCAGTATCCACAAGCGTGCAGATACAAGGGCACTATCACACCACGCAAAGGGGTTTCCTCTGAGGAACGCAGATCTGCAGAGAAGACTCCACAGGAACTTTTCTTTTTGCTCCAGTAAAACACACAGGTTTTCCCATAAACAAAATCTGAACACTGAAAAAAAAAAACAAAACACCAACCAAAAAAACCCCTACGAGCCTAAAATGCAGTGCATTACTTATATCTAGGACATCAGTAAAGAGTCAGAAAATACGAGACAATCCCCTCAGGATGGAGCGAGGAGACAGAGCGGAGAGTGAATCATCAGATTAACTCACCTCATTTATTGGTTCCAACTGTCCTTTTAGACATCCAGGATGAAGCAAAGGGGAACAAAATGAAAAAGGCAAAAACAGGTTAGCAATGCTCAAATAACTTTACATTTTCTGCCATGACATGCCCCGGCCTGGGTTGCGCTTGGATTTCTGGCAAGACAGTACCTTGCAAATGTTAGAGGAAGGAGAGGTCTCCTGCCCAGACATCAGCTTCTGCTGTTTCCAGTCCCTCCCCACCAAGCTCTCCCTGCTCCTCCTTCCCCAGGAGTGAAATTCCAAAACCCCTCCTGGAGCATGAAAATCCTGCTCATTGCCCCTTGCTAATGGGGTATCATGTTCTTTTCTTTAATAACCTATCTCTAATTGCAGCGACTACTTGCTGCTGACAGCAAACCATATCCAAATTTTCCAGTTAGATGCCACAGTAGAAAAAAAGGCTTTCCTCCAGATTCAGCCCATATAAACACAGTTGCAATGCCAACCCGTTAAAAGCAACATTTCTAGGAAGGGGTTACAGACTCAGAACACTCTCCATTATGCACACATCCCTTGAGGCAGCTGGACATCTTCAGTCTCATCCTCAGGTGTGACTTGAAGAATAGAAAAAGTAGAAGTGCTTAAAACTTGAGTCATGCACTCCAGTTCGAAAATCTGCACTACAGCCACTTCCCCCAAGTCACGGAGAAAATCTACAGCAAAGGAAGAAATCATCACAAGCCAGTGTTTTGTTCACAAAGCCACCCTTGGAACATTACACTTGACCCACTTTGCAGATAACTGGAGACTTAGTAGCATTTCAGATGCCTGCTGAAATGTCTTTCCTATCACTTTCTGTCTCAGGTCTAAGAGTTTCCTAATTGTCCTGGCTGTCCTTCTATAGATGGAATCCCTAAGAAAGAACAAACAAACAAAACCACAAAAAGACACAACAAAAAAAACCCACACAAAACCCTCCCACTCTTCTCTACTCCTCCACATGTAGAAATTGGTTTCTAGCTTTATGCTCATGACAGGGATAAGAGCAGCCTTTGATAAAGAGGCTGAGATGCCGAAGTTGCCTTCAGTTCCAAGAACTCTCCCATGGACCATGTTTCAAGCCAAGCCTCCCTTTCAAACTTCTTGGAAACCAGTGCTTGGTGAAAAGACCACCACTTGTTTGAAACACAAATTAAGAGACTGGAAATGCTGCAGTGCAATGTGACAAGACAGTGATTACAAGGTATCCATAGACCAACTGTTTAAGAAAATCCTTAATGACTAAAAGGGCTTTATCATTCCTTATTAATGCAAATTTGCAGCCAAAGCACAGCAGCCAAAGCTACAGTGGTTGAGCAAAGCTGCAACAAGAATATTTAAATTGCTCTAAAATGAAGTGGCTGGATCCATGCCACACGATCGAACGCCGTAGCACGTGCTGTGCGATGGAAGTGGCATTTCTGAATGGCCCGCAGGGACGCATGGTAGGCTCGTGTCAAACAGCCCTCCTGGCTACGATCGGCCGCTGGTGATGTGAAACCACTCCTGTCTGTGCATGCTGTGAAACCAGCCCCAAGAGCACAAGCAGCGGTCCCACAGCCACCGCAATTAAGCGCCTCTGTGACCACCCACGGATCTCTGCCAGGAAACAGGACAGAAATAAGAGCTAAATAGTAGGGTGCAGAAGAGGTAAACAAGTAACCAGTGCCATATAGGGCTTAAATGCAGGGACCTATGAAAGGAGAGCAAACACGACCAGCTGCGTGCATCCACCTCGCTCACACGGGGCAGGAGGGTTGGTGCTGGGGAAGGGCAGAGGTTTAGGGAAGGATGCAACAGCCAACAGGCGCTGGGGGATCCCAGGGAGCAAAGCTGCTGTAACTTGCTCAGCACCCCCAGGAGAAGCACTTGGCCCCCAGGGTCAGGGAGACACGGTCATGCCTTGCCATGTCGTCCCAAGCCAGACAAGCCGAGGACAACCCACCTGGGAGCCCCCAGCCACGACTGCACCCTCGTCAAGGGCCGATCGCGGCTGTCCCAGGCGTATCCCCTCGCCTCAAGTCAGGTGCAAGACATCTCCGCTTCACACCTTGCTGCAGGAGCCCAGCACCCCAGCCTGCCCCGGCCCACGGGGACAGTCGCCTGCTCCAAAGCAGCACAGCCACTGGTCACAAACAGGTCAAGGGACCAGCCACAACAACCTGCCGTGGCAGCGTCCCCAGGGATGCTGCAGCAGGGTGGGGTCCCCACCGGTGAGGGATCGCGTTGTGCCCCCGCAGTCGTGCCCCCAGGGAAGGCTCACAAGCCCCACCACAGCGGACACCGCAGCCTAGGGACAGTGGGGTCCCCCCCGCCGCACACCCATGAGTGGCCTCCCACCGCCCCAACCTGACCAACACCACAGCATGGGGATAACGGGGTGTCCCCGCTGCCCCCGTCCCCACCCGGGTACCCCCACCTCGCACACGGGAGCCCCGACGGCGGTGCTGCCGGAGGGCCTGCCCGGCCCCACTCGAGGTCCCCGTGGAGCGGAGAGGCCCCGGGAGGCCCGCACCCACCCGGCTCTGCCCCGGGTGGGAGGCGGACCGTGGGGGCACGGCCCCGTGGGTCGTGGCTGGCAGCGGGTGTCTCCATCAACGCCCCGGCGCCCGGACTCCCCGCGCAGCTGGAAATGCTCCGCTCGGGTTTATCTTAAAACTGGGCGGCAGCCTTCGGAGCTACAGATGGAAAACAGGCAGCCGGGAACTGCAGGGCCGGAGGGGAAAATCGCTCAGGGTTCAAACCAGCCCAAAATTCAGTTCAGCCTCACGCTGCCGGGCGGTGGGTGTCCCCCATCACGCCGAAGGCTGGGGCCCGCCGCAGCCCCCCACGGCGCCGGGCCGCCCGA
>VZTL01009219.1:0-13103 GCA_013400535.1 Scopus umbretta
TCCAAAACTTGCAGGCACTCTGTGCATAATTTCTGTTACTTTTTTTTAAGCAGCTGGCAGATGAGTGTTGGGTACAGTTGACCTTTCTGCTTGTTATATACTGAAAAGCAGAATGATGCTGATAATTTTGTGCTGAAAACATCAGGAGTATTCCATTAAACATCTAACAGTAGTGCATATTAAACATACTATAATTTGGGGGGAATAGTTGCTCTTAATAGTAACAGTATTTATTAGACAAATAAAGATCTTGATCTAATTGTAAGGATGAGTGCTCTTTGATGCAACAGTGTGCTTTAAAAGAAATCCAAAACCACAAAAAACAGCTATTGGCATTCGTCACAGCAGTGCATATCCAGCTACCTGTAATATCTTTTGCTTAAAATAACCAATTTGTTTTATGTTAGGCCATTAATAATGTAACTATTTAGGAAGTATGCAGAATACTTGCGTTGGGTTACTTGTGCAATGAATTGAAAAATGATAGCACTTCAAACATTTTGATCTACCTAAAGTACTCAAGTAGAGTATTAGGTAATTCCCAGAATTCTATCATGTTCAGAACAAAACCTGATTAACAGGTAAAATAAAAAAGCCTAATACAGTTTTATAGAGATCATATGAATATATAATAAATAAATGAATGCATAACTGTACCTTTAATAAACATCATCCTAAACTGCTGATCTGTTTCTAAGATGTCTTACATTCCTGACACTTTTTTTTTTTTGTAAAGTAGGTTTCTTCTGTGCCATGAATTTTGGCCAAACAAATAAAACTGCGTTCTGAGATTTAACTTTTCCTGGTTTTTAATGGTGTTAAAACAATCCAAATGCTTGTTTCAGTTAACTGCAACCTTTTTAATCAGCTTAAATATATAATCTCTCATACTGAACTAAATTTGAGATGTAATAATAATTCTTTTAGCAAATGAAAAGTTTGCACTGTTTCATCTGACTGAAATTACGTATGTAGGGGAATGTACTTAAACTATTAATTTCAGTACAAATCTGTTGTGAAGCCAAATATTTATTAGGAGCTCATTTGATGATATCTTGAGTTGGGCAACAGTTAAAAGGCAGCCTAGCCTTGCCAAAGCTTCTTCCTACCCCTCAGAAGCCTTGAAAAACCTGGTTTTACCCCAGCTTTTTCTCCACTGCAATTTCATATTTCTTCCAACTATAGTCATGGTAGTCTCTTGGCTATCCTGTGTAGTCTTAAGTCATTTGAGGAAAAACATTGCAGCTTCCCAAGTGCAGTTCTCCAGAGTACACAGACAAACTAACTTTGAAAAAGGGGATGTCCTCTCACCATTATCCATCGTTCTTCAACAAGGGTTCTATCTTGAGCTCCCTGGCCTGATCAAAGCTAGCTCTGTTACATGCCGAACTTTGCCGGTAAGGCCTCTGAGCTAAGTTCATTACTCAGGTACTGTAACACACTGCGGTGGTTAGATTGCTTTTGATTTTACAGCAGACTTGGTTGATGTCAAGCTGATGGCTCTTTGCGCTGTTTCACTAAGCAGCGTAGGTGCTCCTCGTATGCTTCTCACCCATGTCGGTATCATACTTTTTCATTTCTACTCCCATCTGGGGATAGTCCAGACTCGTATTCTTGCAATTCTCTTGGGTTCTAAGGCCTACACAATCAAGAAATAAATTGCTTATCAACTCCTGTGATAAAATACAGCCAGCTTGAAGTTTTGACAACAGCATACTAATACAAGTACTAGTATTTCTTAATGCTGCATTCCTGAGCTCCTAAACCAAAGAGTGGCTGCAGGGACAGTTTGACAGATAAAAACATATATAGTTGTTAGAGTTTTAATAGTTTTTTGCCTGCAACCATAATCTGTATCATTATTTTTTAGTTTAATTTTGTTGGACAAGTTTCAAAGATAAATATGGTGTGTAATAAGCCTTTGCAACCTCTAATTTGTGAAGGAGTGTCTGTCCAGTTAATACTTGCTCATTGAAGCAAGGGGTTTTGAAATAGCTGAAGTACGAACTGTAATTACTGATGTCTGTTTCCTATTCACCTATGGCTTCTGGCATTTGATCAAAAAATGAAATGTATTGCTTAATCTCAGAGCATTCCCCACTTTCAGAAATATTTATTTCGTGAGAATTGTACAGCACTAAATGACCTCAGCAAAACCAGAGTCAATTTTTATTTGGCATTGATCACATGTAGCTAATCCACCAACAAGTATTTTTCCATTATTTTTGAATGTTGATAATTTAGATATGCATGTATTTATAATGTACCTCTAGTGTAAGCTCGAAGCATTTTAAAAAGTATTAAATATATTAATGATAGGGTGGGGTTTTTACTTCATAAATGGGGCAGCTAAAAAGAAGAATACAAAGGTTGAGCCATTTATGTGAGGGCAAACTGCAAGCTGGCAGCGAAGTGGCAAATGGAATCCCCTGGTGTGTATGTGGTTTGACATAGCTGGAAATAACATGGAAAAAGAAGTCTTGACCAAATGTGGGGCAGGTGCCCATTGGGAGTTGGGTACCTCATTACTATGTATCCTACCAAGAGGGTAAAAAACTGGAATATTGAATGCAAATGTTCCAAGCATCACAAGAGCAAGTGGAAGCCCTAATTTTATTTGAGAAAAGTTGACATCTTTCTTGGTGAAAAATGCCTGCATTGCTTGATCTGCCTCCAGCTGCATTTATTATACCATCAAATCTTGTCTTCCTGGTTTCCTCAGGACTGTGTGTAGCAGAGTTGAGAGGTTTTCTATTTGCTTAGACCTGGAATAGAACATTTTCTCCTCAAAGAGCATATGAGTTAAGCGGGTACCAAGAAACGCAAACAGTCAACTTTATATATAAATATGAGCTCTATAGGTTTTGCATGTGATGGTTCTTATCATGCTCATTCTTTGATTATGTTGATAAATATGATGGCCACCATCTGAGGAAGGAGAGAGCTGTTGCAGTGAAAAGACAGCATCATGCCAAGGTCTTGGTTGAGTTCCAAATCGGAGAAGCATGTCAGTTTTTGAATCATCATCCTAACTTAAATAGTGCATTCATTTCTCTTGGAGTTTCCCGGCTACTGACTGCTTGGTTCATACAGATGAAGTGACCGCAGATTGAAATGATCAGTTGAATTGCTACGTTATGAGTCTCAATGATCTAGCCTTCTGCAACTTCTGCTGTAACTGAGCGCAATTCGTGTAATGTAAGAGAAAAGATAGATACAGAAATACGGATTCTTACTCAAGTGACAACCAACTGCTTTCTGATAGCCAAAGAGGGAGTTTTGTTCATCCTTTTTGGCAACCTCTCTGAAATGGCCAATATATTCATATACCCCAAAGAGCAAATCTAGATATCAAGTAGTGTAATGCTGCCTGTGGAATCTCTTTGCTAGACGGTATTTGCAGTACTTAAGGCTTTCTATGTAGATAATTGGTTGCTGATGTTGTGGGATCTTCCTTAATACTGAAATGCCGTTGGTCTCTACCGGTAGAGACCATTAATTCCAAACTAGTAGCGCTCTGAATTTACCAGAACTGCTCAATGAGACAAGGAAAAACAACCTGCATCTTCTCTGATGATTCTGTGAAAAATCATCTGCATTTTCTGCATCTGTGGTGAAAAATCATCCCATGCTTTTGTGAACTGAAACGATTCCCAGCATAAGCAGGGGGCATTGAGTTTTGGGGGTTTTTTAACATTGATTCCTATTCTATATAACTTTTCCACAGTTATATTCAAAGTATGTCACCAGCTCCCCAAACGACACCCTCTGTAATAGCATAGGTTTCCAAGAAAGCCCTAAATAAAACTAGGTATAACACACTAGTATAAACTGTAAACACCCAACAAACATTGGAGGGCTGACGCATTGCATGATTCAGCTTCTAATTACCATCAAAGAATGTAGCATGGAGCTTTTATTTTTCCCAGAGTTAATGAAGAGACTGTTGAGAGCAGCCTGCTAGCGAGAGCTGTCCTCTCTGTTATCTGCTGAAGGAGTACACAAGCTGCAAAGGCGGAGAGTCAGCCAAACGGGCATTTCCAATTTAAATACTTTTCTCTTTACAGAAATAAGTTTATAAAATGTCCTCCACCCTCACCATAGCAGTGGCAAGGGCCTTTCCTGTAGAAATACAGACATTACAGAATACTCCTTGTAAAGAATTATTTTCTTTGCCTCTCCTGCTATGTTTTTTGTTTTGTTTATTCTAACAAACAACATTTTAAAATAAGCTTTGCTTTAGGTCGCTTTAACTTTTAAAGAACCACTCAGAGAAGGGATTTGGGTGCATTTTGTCAAGCAACAGCACATTTTGGAAGCTCTGCAGGGCTGCCATTTCATGTCATACCTTTAGTAGGCTTTTTAAAGATGTGTGTCCCATCTTGCACCCTGAAGTGGACTGCCTGCCATTGGGGTCAGGACTTCAGGTTACCCATCTCTGGTGTGTTTGAGCAGTTGCCCCTTCCTTTCCAATCTCTTCTTCCTAAAGGAAAAAGCATCTTATTTTTAAAGTAGTTCCTTTCAATGATCCGGTTTAGAGTGCGACTCCACAAATAGTTCTGTAGGGCTAATTGAGGGAGTGATAGAATGGAGCAGGGAGGTGGGAGCACAAGGAAGGATGAGGTTCCTATAGAAGAGGAAAGAGGGAGGGAATAAAATTCTTATACTGACGTCAGCTCAGGTCATGCTGTACTCAAGGGCCCCGTGGTCAGTTTTAGTCTGACAGCACTCCCATTGGAATCGGCCTTCATTGATTTTGATAGCTGATGATAATGCTGGACGTTGTTGTTGCTAAATATAATTATGGATTTGAAGCATAAAATTATTTGATGTAATTAATTTTCTTTTTCTGATTCATTCAAAAAGCCGATGCTCCAGGAATATATTGCCAGACTCTTTCATCATGAAAGTGGCACAATTTAGCTACAGACTAATCTCTGGGGATCATATTCTGCTGCCCTCAATCAACAAGAGCTTTTACTCCAAGACTGGTCGCACTGGAACAAATAAGGGTGACAAAATTTGCATGAAAACAAACTAGACTGGAGATGTGGACCTGCATTTGCTAAGGGGAATGGATATTAGCTCCTGTTTCAATGCTGAGTGGAGAAGGGTGTGTAAATCTTTAAACTCTGAAGGCAACTGTTGGGTGAAGAACGTGAAGTACTGCTGTGTTTGGTCCTCCTAAACATAATCTAGCACTTAGTGACGCAGCCTGTATAGAAAGAGCTCTCCTACTTGTTAACTGCCCTACAGGTGCCTGAGCTCTGTTCTTCTGCATTAATGTTCAGTGGTCCTAGCGCCTACATGTTCTGAGTTCTATCAGGTATTTACAGATCCTCAAAATGTGATTCCCAGTACAGCTAATGGGCTTCATCAACAGATCTGGGCCTTAGCTCTACGGGTTCCGGAATACTGGCTTTCTCATGGTCTTGAGTAAGGTGAAGTGGAACAGGTTGTGGAGGAGTTTTTAACTAATAGCCACAAGGGAGTCTTGTGAGATGTCCAGGACTCAGACCCTACTTCTTTGACGCAAGAAAAAGGGTATATTGAAGCTGGGGAAAAAAGAAACCTTAGGAAAGGAATTGAGAGCAGAAAAGGCTGGAGGACCAGAGATAAAGGCAGGCAAACGGTTGGTGGAAACTCTTCCAGCTGCACTGATGTCAATGATGAGATAGCTTCTATGTATTAAAAACCAGATGCTGGGTTTACACAAGCTGAGAGTGCGTGACTTGCTGTTATTTAGGTACAGGGAGGTGCTAAACAACTCACTCAAGGCTGCCGGGATGTTGTTTATATTTCAGCATGTGAGCTCTCTAAAATTCAACACAACTACTGCTGTAACAACAAAAAAGACCTTCCCAGAAATGTTTTTGTATTGTTCAGTGAAAGCTTATTACAGCTGGCATGTCCCTTTCGATACCCTCACAGAAGATAACCAGATGATTGCTACCAGAGATGTACCAATCACTGTCGCTAAAGCTGTAGACGGACTGGTAAGAGCTGGAATAACCACCAAATAGACCATGTACAACACAATTTCGGTGCCAGCTGGGAGTGTGCCTCCTTCATCAACAGAGTTCCTTAATTCAGGAGGAAGTTCATGGATTATACAAACTGATCGGCTCATCAGTTAGTGTAATCTAGTGAGAATGTTTCTGTAATCCTGAATGTCTTCTGAAAATGTCTCCCTGTGGATGTGGAAAATAAAGCTTTAGCCTAACCTCTGCTTGTCATATCTGAGCTCCCTCTGGTGTAGACAGAGCATGTACTGCTTGCACAGACGTGAACAAAATACTTCTTGAGCAGCAATTTTACTCTCATTGCCCCTTAGTCAAATGCTGTTCATTGCTATCACACTGACTATGCATGCAGCTCAGAGTTAGGACTGCGAATTCACAAGGGCCCAAGTATTACGGTGAATACACTTTTTTTTTTTTTTTCTCTCTCAATAAGAGCACAGGCAGGTTAGGAAAGTTGGCCAAGGCCATGGAGAATATGACTCACAGGATAAGGAGACCTGATCTCACATTAATCATAACCAAGCACAGGCAACCTGACACTTGACTTTTTTACAGTGAGAACCTGGCAGCAACCCTTGTGATTCACGAGTAATCTGCTATAAGCACCTATTTTCCACTGCTCATAACCCTTAGGTCTTACATATTTTGCCTTTGTCCCAGACTGAATATTTTCAATTGACTTAATTATTGTCATAAGTAAATGTTAACTAGAAATTTATGAGCCATAATCACATTTAGGATGCATATTTTTGTTGAAATAGGTTTTGGGGAATAATTGTTAGAAATTCACAATTCTTCCCATGTTATTTGTTGTGAAATTCATCCATTTTGATGACCTATCAAGAGCTGTATAATCCTTGTTGCACTAATTTGCTAGTGCGATATGCCACAGACAAAAGATTTTCTGTACCGAGACTGAACAGAAGCTTTGTTTGAAATCTTTTATGTAGCCCAGTATTTCAGATTTAGCATAACGGCATTGCAAATGTTAATGTTCCTCAGTTGATATTTAGAGCACTGCTCAGCAATGCAATTCATCATATAAGCATAGAATTTTACTTCTAGAAAAAATAAGTGGAAGTGCTTAGATCACATAGACTCCATTAGAAATAGGATGTCCATCTAATAATAGAAAAAAAGTGTGAATTCACCCTGAGGATAAATGGGTACAGCTCTACTGAAGCAAGTGGTCTTTTTATGTAAGTGGAGTTGCACATGTTTTCTCCAGGGATCAGTTCAGTCCACTTTGCCTTTGTAGTCTACACTGCAGTTCTTCAAGATAGGAAAAACTTGCAGAGTATTTGCATGTACTAAGTGCCTGGCATAGATCAGAGTCTTTATTTTTCACTTTTGCTAGCAGTACAATAATTTAAAATTAAAGAAAAAATAATCCAAGTAATTAATCCTGTATGAATGTTCAAACATTCTGTTACTAACAGTTATTTTCTCCCTCTAGACCTTGGACTTCCTCTGTGTATGATCCAAGAAGGCAAGTAAAAGTCCTTTGCAGGAAAATACAATTTTCAAGTACCCTGATTGTGATATGATACTTGCTCTACCTGAATCTTTTTAGATAACAGGCATCATGCTGTCTTTGGTTTATTTATCTCTGATCGAAGAGCAGGGGAACGTAGAAGTGGCAGTCAAGGAATATATTAGGAGTGTATACACAGTTTGTGATAGTAAGATCAAGCAGAACTTGTGAGAAGGAGCATTTTCTTCATCTAGAAATTCAGCTGTGCTCATAGTAAGATCTACCCTCACAAAGGAAAAAGAGCAATCTGGAAAAAAACTCTCTCCCCCATGCCCACCCCCTTGAAAGGACAGTCTGATCTTGTTTTTAAGGTATGGATTGGGACTCTGGATATTTTTCCATGGTCTTTTGCAGGCCAGACTAAGATCATCCTGTCCTCAATCCAAGCTGGCTAGCAACCAGCCAGCTTCAATCCCCAATCTGTGCAGCTCTATTAGTGTGGTGCTGTGTCCACTCTATTAAATCTTCCAAGAGTCCCTAAGCCTCGTTTGCAAAAATCTGGATAGACATTCCTCAGAAGATCATAGTTCAATATCCAGCACTGGCACCATTTCACTGTGGGACCCTGGAAAAAAGTGCTCCGAGCCAGATTTTTAAACATGCAGAGCCATCCCAGAGCCCACTGTTAAAATGCTACTGATCTTTTAAAAGACACTGCTCAGTTGCGATCTCTGGTTTTGCCAGAGGGTATGTATAAAGCCACTCAAACTTTGACACTGCCTCACAGGGAGGCTGTGAATGAACTTGTGCATTAACTTCTAAGTACAGGCACTCTGGGTTTGATCCAGTGGAAATTTAATTATTTATACAAAGCGACATGACACTTTTAGGGAGGATCAGTCAACCCAGGGATAACCGGTGCCTCAGTGGCTGGCATATTTCCTCAGCTCTAAGAAGGATATCCTCCAGACTTTAGTCCAAATTTGATAGAAATAATAAAATTAAAATATTAAGCTACTCTGATGACTACTTTGGTGAAAAGCTAGTTCCTGGTGAGAGGCTGGTTGCTTTCTGCCCACCTTGTCACAGATGGGATGCGCAAAGTTCAATTGCTACCTATAGGGAGAACGCCGACGAGGAGGGAGATCTTGCCTGGTCTGAGGGAAGTGCCTGGTTTTAGGCTTATTTGCATAATCTCAAGCTGCTGCCTCCACAGTTCTGCTGTTCAGGTCCTCCTTCATCCGTTGTGGGTGGGGAGCACGGGCACTACGGCAGGGAGAGGGTGTCCCTGTGCAGAGGGACCTCATGCTTCCAGGCTCAACCCCTCATCATTGCAATACCTCAGTTCTTTAGGGGATACAGCCGTGATGTTCTTACTCTTGTCTTCTAATCAGAAAAAAAAAAAAAGAATGTTTTCATTCTCTAACCTTTTGCTCGTGTTATCTGCTTACAGCAAAGATCCTTGCTGTGTTGCTGCTACATTCAGGCCAGAAAATAAATACAAAACTGATCTTGACAGTGCCCTACGCTGCAGAGTGGAGCAGCTTTCCATTGTCATTGCTGAAGGGGAGAGAAAGGGAATGAGACCATGCAGGCATGCAGGTGGTGGTTGATCCCATGAAAGACTCTATGGAGGATCCTCCATGGGCTGCAGGATATCTTTGAGAATACTGCAGCTCTAACTGTTGCCTAAGCTCTCAACTCTTTCTAACTCAAAATACTCCTGGACAGAGCTCTATATTGTCAGAATAATAAAGGCTTTCAGCATCTGCCCATAGTTGCTTCTACCTCCTCCCACTGTACAATTCTTTTAGAGACTTTTTTTCCCCCCCCTGGAATGGCGCTCTAAACCTGGTGCTTTAAATCCAAACCATGCAGCCTGGTTCCTTTGGCAGACTGTTTTTGTTGTATTGGTGCTTGCTACTGCCTTCTTTACCCAGGACAGTAAGTGTTCTTCATCTTATTTCCAGGTTTCTGAAATGGTGGATCAGCCTCACTTGTGTTTAGCATTCTGAAAGCAACTATAAGGGGTTATAAGGCCAAAAGGGATGAAGAAACATGGTGAATTCTGCCATGATTTATATAAAAATCTGTGTAAAGGACAGAATCTGTTTTACAGAGGCAAGTAAGTAACAGCACCTGGAAACCCCAACTTCCAAATTCTTTTTTAAATAAGATCTAAGAAGACTACTTCTAAAAATCTGAATTGTTTTACCCTAACTTGTTAATTAGCATGAATTAAATTTTGGCTTTCCTCATGTGGGAAGAATGAAGGTAAAGCTACAAAAGCAATTCAGTTAACTTCTTGCTTGTGGTGGATTGACCTTGGCTGGATGTCAGGTGCCCACCAAGCTGCTCTATCACTCCCCTCCTCAGTGGGACACGGGAGAGGGGGGAGAAAATAAGATGGAAAAAAATTTTGGGTCAAGATAAGGCAGTTTAATAAAAACAACAGCAAAGGCCGCATGCGGAAGCAAAGGAAAACAAAAGATTTCTTCTCTACTTCCCATCAGCAGGCGATGTCCAGCCAGTTCCCGGGAAGCAGGTCTTCAGCACGCGTAGCGGTTGCTCCTGAAGACAAACGTCATAATAACGAATGCCCGCCCTGCTCCTTTCTCTTCGCGTTTATTGCTGAGCAGACGTCATATGGTGTGGAATATCCCTTTGGTCACTTTGGGTCAGCTGTCCTCCTCCCTGGATCTTGCCCACCCCCAGCCTGCTGGTGAGGGCGGAATGTTGGAGAGACAGCCTTGATGCTGGGCGAGCGCTGCTCAGCAGTAGCCAAAACACCGGTGTTATCAACACCTTTCTAGCTACCAATGCAAAGCACAGCACTGTGAGGGCTGCTCTGGGGAAGATTAACTCCGTCTCAGCCAGACCCAATACACTTCTGCCTACCATCATGCAGAAGTGCCTCCAAAGAGGGCTGCGGTCAGTTCAAGAGAGGCATGCCCTTGGGAGCTCACAGGGCATGCTCCCAAACTGTATTACAAGCTGGGTTTGAATTTTGTCCTGTTTCTGAGACAGGAAGACCAACAAGACAGAGTCATTTGCAGGAGATACTGGACATAGAATCTCATTTAGAAATCTTTATCTGCTCTCTTTATGCTTCTTTAACAACAGATACGCATGGGCCTTCAGGGGTTGAAGAAGCCTGTGAAATGACCTGGTTTTGCAGCAGGAAGGAAATGCTACAATTTGCCTTTTCTTCCCCAGGGTGGCTGTTGTCCTTTCTGAAGACCTAGGTGTTGCACAGTGAATAGCAGGGAGCCTATACATATTACAGGGAGGGTGGGTGGGATGCAGAAGCAGCCAAATTTTTGCTTCAGCGTAGCCAGGAAAGCAGCTATGAAAGGCGAAACAAAGACGGTGGCTGGCCACACCTTGAGAGGATGGCAGCGCCCACAGAAGCCGTGGCAAGCTCCAGCTCTCCCTCCTCCCTGCCCCTGTACCAGTGCAGAGAACGCTTGCCTGGCTTCTCCCGGCTCGCTGCAGCTCCGATATTGTAATTCTGCTGCAGTCGTGCATGCCATCTGAATTCATTTGTCATATTCTATGAACTAGAATCCATCAAAGCGTATTCACTGGCCTTTTAATTAGTGTTAGATTAGCATTTTAAGATACGGGTAAATTCCCAAGTCTAACTTTGTTTAAAGGTGCATATTCAATACAGTAGCCAGGAAATCGTGTATTCTCATGTACTTATTACCTTAGTAATGTAATGCTGTGAGGGAAAAAGGCAGATAATACTTCCAACAAATATTAAATGTTATTTGTATAGCTACTGTCTGTGAATTTAAACAGAAAATCATTCCTCTCGCCTTGCCATGAAACACACACAAATTTCTTTCTGTGGCTTTCATGTTTCATTAAAGCTTTGTATGTGGAGGAGAGGAAAATCTAAATTGCTACTTAATTAAAGGGATACTGTCAGTTTAAATATATTTTGAAGAAATGAACTTTGCTTTTTACCTGGGTTGTCAGTAACACCTAGGATTATTAAAAATGAAATATTTTTTAACATCTAATATACTTCTCACCATTTATCAAGCTGGGTCTTTTCTTCTCCTTGTCTGGTCAAACTAAAACAGTCTCTTGCTTTTCCCTGTAGTCAGCTTCATTGTCTGGATCTTATTAACTAACCCAATATTGGAGGGCTTTAGGTTGTAAATACCAGGAGGTGAAGCTTACATCTAAACCAAAAAAAGAAAATGTATGGCTCTTTCTTTAGTCCATTAAAATATTTCTCTAAAGCTGGACATAATGTAATATATGCTCCTTTAATCACATTTTCATCGCCACACAGCATGTGCAGTGCAGGTTAAATCCTGGAAAGTGCTGAGCAGTGTTGTGTCTGCACCTTCCTCTCTTACTGAAGGCCCAAGATGCTCAGGTTGCTCAATGGCAGGGAAGGGGCTCAGAGAGCTATGCTGCAGGGCGCAGAAACCAGAGCCCAGTCCCACCCAGCGAGCTCCTTGCTGTTGTCCTTGCAGGGAGCAGTAAAGGTTTAAGTCAGGACCAGGGCGGTGTTTGAAAGTAGGTGGCTACATCTGGCAAGTGAACATGAGAATTGTTTTGGAGCCCCTCCAGCACCTTCACTTTCCCCCAACGGCTGCATGGTCCTGTCTAGAAGGGTGGCCAAAATCTTACTGAGAGAGGTGCCAGGCTGGATTCGGCATGAGTGGTTTTGTTGTTCATTTTACAGGAGCGGCAGAAAGAGGATAGAGAGGGCGTGTATTATGGGTTAATATTATTATACTTGAAAATAATAGTATGTTCAGCAATCTCAGAACCCTGCAATATCAGCCAGGGCATTATTTCCAAAATAGCCCTATCTCCATATACCAGTGAAAGCTGGTTTTGGAGTTTCATATTAATGCACATTAGGATCCTCATGAACCCATCTGATAATACTTATACATGGAGACTTAAGCTCCTTAAGCAGTGTTCACACCTCCATGAAAAATGATGCAGTTAAGTTCTTTCTTTAAATAAACTTTCTAAGCAAGTCTACTAACGGTTATCTGCTATCTGCCACAAGGGGAAACATGCAGACAGTTCTGTAGTGTCTTATAAATCTTGGGCTGCTGAGTATTAGGTAGTAAATTAAATGAGAAGTGAGAGCTCCTTTCACTGGATCCTCCTACTTCATTTTACCGCATGAGAATGTTTAAGTTGAGTCCTAAGGAAACAATCTGCATCCCCAAGGGATAAGTTCCTGCGTTCTGAAAAATAAGCCTGCTATGTAAAAGGCTTTTTAGAATGCTTTTGTGGCAAAGATTTACTATGGCCTAGAAGTATAAAAGCCTGCCTTGGTGTTGTACAGTGTTGTATCATTTTAACATGGGTATGTGCATAGCGAGACCACTCATAAAATCTGACTTCAAATATCTGGAGATGTCCACAGGCTTCAATAGGAAACAATAGCCTGTGGTTTGGCTCCTGCTAGAGAGTTGAGCAACTGGAACTCAATTCCCAGGTCGGCTATTTCCTCTGACTGTGAGCAATTCACTTCATCATTCCCTGCTTCACAGTCCCCTCGCGTAAGGGGTGGCAAGGGGAGTGAAGGAATACATTCCCACCCTTGCGAAGGCTGGGATGGTGGG
>VZTL01009222.1:3465-24423 GCA_013400535.1 Scopus umbretta
GCGGGGCTGAAGCGCCCGCCTCAGCCCTGCGGGGCCGGGGCTCCGGGGCCGGGGCTCCCCGCTGCTCGGCGCCGGCCCGGCGGAAAGCGGCGAGCAAGCCGTCTGCTCGCCCAGCGCTTGCCCAGGCCGGCGTTGGGCTGCGCGCCGCCTTCTTTCCTTCCCTCTCCCCACCCACGACTCTGGCACTCTCCTTCGTTGTTTTAAACCCCCAAATTAATTTAATTTGTAAAGCGCAGCGCTTAAGCAAACTCCGAGGCGTGCATAAAAACGGAACGAGCGAACTTTCTATGAAGTTTTTGTTGCGGTTCCAGCTGGCATCGCACGCGTTCTCCCTGCGGGCCCGAGTTTGCTAATCCAACATACCATGCTTACGACTGCAAACCACTTATTTGTACAAACGAGGGCAGCACACAGGTGAAGACGGAGAAGACTGAGGGGGCAGACTAGAATAGCAGTCTGACAGATATTACTGTTAACTATTAATTTCTAATTTAGCCATATTCCTTATTGGTTCAAACTAGCAGGTAAAAGTGTCGTATGGAGTCAGAATACATCACGATAGATGCTTTTACAGAGGTGCCTGGTTTTTAAAGGTGCTTCTCTCCAGAGGAGGGACGTCCTCGACAGATCTCTTGTTTGCCAGCGCAGTTTTCGTATGAGGATAGTGCTGTGATGCATGGGAGGACCAGCTCGCAGTGGTTCACGCAGCATGACTATGTGCTAGTTTGTTTTTTGACATTATGCCTGAGGCTTTTTTGAGCTTAAAGGGTATTTCTGTAACCACATTCAACATATGGTTTGGAAAAAAGGAGTATATGGAGGTCTGTGATTCTAGCAGTGTCCAATGAATCTACATTCAAGGTGTGTTAGGTCCTGGGTCTGCAGGAGTGTGACCTTTTTCTTCTCAAAGTATGCTGTAACTGAGAAAACATTGTCATTTATCTCTAGTTAATGAACCCCAGGTGCCTCTTCCCACCTGCCAGAATAAGGAGGCTCCTGTGTGCACTCAGCAGGAAAAGACAGGTAAGCATGCCACTTATCAAGCAGAGACCAGTGTATTCTTGCTTCTTTGGTTTTCATAGACTTTTATGCTGCAATAGTGCCCTGGTCACCTGGGTGGCTTGTGGTGTTTGTCTAATGTAGTGTAGAAATCATGATCTCGGGCTAAAATAAGTAATTATTTTTTTTTCTTTCTTGCATGAGTCACTTTAGGAAACTCCCCACTTCCCTCGCTGCCTCAGACAGGTCAGCTCCTTAGGGAAAGTATGCAGTGGATGCTGACCTTTGTTTTGGGTAAGGCTGTCCCTACCCAGACGTTCCCAGATGCTTCCAGCCCCACCAGGGTAGCCTGTGGTAGAACATCCGTAGCTGTGTACTCCAGGTACACCTGAGCTCCTGAGGCAGCCAGCATGTGTAGACCTATGGTGACCCACAGCAATGGCTAGAACTGTAAATGGAGAGAGCTCATAGACGGAAGAGTGATGGTTCTCCCCTCGTTGTGGATTTGTGAAGAAGCTTTCATAGCCATTACTTCTGCTGTCCTTGCCTGGTAATAAATGGAAGACTTTTTTCCTCACTTGTTGATACGGCAACTCATGCTAGTGATATGCTCAGCTTGTTTGGGATTTAAAGGCTGTTGTGACTGGGGAAAAAAACCAACCAACCAACCAAACCACCTGAATTACTGTTTATTTGCCTGTTCTTTTCCCTGATCTTATCTGTGATCTGAACAAAAAGTGGTGTGAAAGCTTGGAAAATAATGAGCTTGGTTTTTTTCTTAACTTTTGCCTTAGTCATTAGGGTGTGATCTTCCATTTCAGAATCATGTGAGAAATTGGAAGCGGAAAAAGCAACCTCTAAGAAATCGGTCATAGTAGTAACCACTGCCTCTGGGGAGGAAATAGAAGATGAGATTGTGGAAATGTACTTTGAAAATAAAAAGAAATCTGGTGGGGGGACCATTGAGTCCTACATCAAAAAGGGCCAGCAAATGATCATCACCTTTCAGGATGAGAAAGGTATGATCATATCTTATAGGTGTTACATTACTAAAGCTCCCTTTTAAAAACAGGCATCTGCTGGTGCTGGATCTCTTTGTGGGCATTGCTTCAGCAGAAATGACGTATTATTCCCAAAGAGTGCAAGTGTGTCTGTCTGCCCAATACAGATACAGGTTTCTGACAGTGCCTGTAATAACCCACAGGGAAAGAAGTGGTTCTCTCTGTCCCAAATGCTTAATCAAGGCTCAGAGAGAATAATGCAGGAGAAATTATGTCAGGAGCACTGCAGAATAAGTAAGCTTTAGTTCTAATTCAGGAGACTGGATAAAGCATAGTACGGTATTAACTGCAGATCATGGGTAAATATTATTTTGTTGTACTTTCTTTCATATTCATTTTAATTGCCAGGGTTTTGGAGACTGGGAGGAAAAGAGGTAGTAAATATTACATATTTGTAAGACAGAGGTGAACGTTCACCTCTGTGGAGAAAATTATTTTAAAGTAGCCTCAATTTATCTGTAGTTTTCCTATGTTTTCCTCTATACTGCAGTGCTGTTGGCTACTCATTAGTGTGTGAAGAATGGATGAAAAAGAGGAAACTTCATGCAGGAGAAATAGTTAAATATTTAACATAGTCAAGTATAGTTAAACAGTTAAATATTTGTTAAATGCACAAGATAAGCAGGATGGAAAACCTTTTCTTTATTTGCTATTTATTAGGTGTTACTAATCTGGAAAGAAGGTAGCACTTACCTGAAAAAGTAACTTTTTTTTTTTTTTTTTCTTTTGGGAGACTGGGGACATCTAGTCATAGAGTAACTTTTATCCTGACCCTAACTTTTGATGTAGTTTTGTCTTATTTCTGTTTCTTCTGTGATATGAGAACATATGGCTGGCCAAATTTTTAAGTAGGGTGTAACTGAACACATTGCTCTGCTGTGGCAGGAGGGGAAGATCACATCTTTCTTTGTTTTCCTGTGGAACTAGATGCCCAAGAAGTTTTGCAAAGGAAGCATCACTCGGTGAAGAAGGTTGATCTGTTCGTGAAGCCGTGGCAAGTGGAGACTCTCCAGGAGCTGTGCCAAGTGGAGGACTCTCAAGGATCCCTGCCTTCCACTGTAGTTGTGCTTGAAAATGTGCAGGAGACAGTAAAAGACTGCATGTTAATTATGCTGGTAGAAAACATCAGTGGCTTGTCAGAGGATGATGGTGACTTCAGTGTGGAAATGATACCTGAAATACGGGCTGCTGTAGTTACTTTTACTGGAAATACTGGTAAGAAGGAGTTAGAGTTGCAGATATTTTTTATTACCTACGTGTGTGTGTGTGTGAAGGAGACTATGCAGGAAACTAATGTTTTCTGTCATAGGTTTAAGGCTTAATCTGATATTGCATCATTTTAAATGAGGATTTATTCTATTAAAGTTAGTGACATACCTTTTAACTGTAAGGTATAGAGGCCAGTGTAAGTCAGGGGAGGGCTAGCTCTGATTTGGATAGTAAACAGAACAGGTAGGGCTAAAAACAAACTATAACTTTTATACAAACAACAAAAGGATGTACTTGGTCTTAGAACAGATCAATGATAAAGGCTCTACTTGCCAAAAGGTGTTACATGTGTGGTAAGGTTATATGGATTTAATAGAAAATTGAACAAGTACATGGAACAGAGCTTTTTAAGGTTACTAAATAGACTGCATCAAGCTTGGGAAATCTACTGTAATAGATTGGAGGCTGGGAGAAGATTAGGGAAGCAGCAGCATCTTAAAGCTGTTCTTTAGATAGCTGCCATGGCCATTGCTGGAGACAGGATACTGGGCTGGAT
Source organism: Scopus umbretta (assembly GCA_013400535.1). Lineage (NCBI taxonomy): Eukaryota > Metazoa > Chordata > Aves > Pelecaniformes > Scopidae > Scopus > Scopus umbretta. Next base: position 7,291 of record VZTL01009222.1, read on the forward strand.
GGACCCTGGGATGCTGAGGCAAGTTCAGCTGTCCTTATGCAGAGAAGCAGCTGTCAGTTATATGAAGTGTGGAATTAACTCCGTGTGCTTTGCCTGATGCTGCAGTACCAACTAGTTGTTAAGCTATTCTGTGCCCACTGTGACTTTTTTAGCGTGTTCAATACCATACTCTTTCTCTTCTGCCGTCTTCGTGATCAATGACAAAGGCATCTTCCAGGTGATGGAGAACTGTCTGCTCCTACTTCTCACCAGTGAGAGGTTGAGGTTGAGGGGACTTCCTGGTTCCTGCTAAGATTTATGGTTGATATTATTAACAAATTCCATCCTAGGACATGGGCAACAGTCAGTGGTATGTCAAGACCAGATTCAGAAACAGCGTAAGCCAATGCCACAGCTGACATTGTAGAGGTAACAGCACCACATTACCAGGATAACTGAATTAAACTGACAGAGGTGAACAGGTTCCAGGATCCTTTGAGTGCTGCTGCGCTTGAGTCCTTTTAAGGACAAGGTGATTTTATGTGTGCTTGATTCTGGGTGAGGGACAGGAAAGAAGAGAGAATTCTGTCTTCTGTGTGGAAAAATTGTACATCTTTTTAGAAGGTAGAACGTGATGAAAACAAATTATATGCCACTTGGGATCAACTTTGTGCAAACAGTTGTATTACTGATAATATATAAGAATGAAGGTGCTCAGAAATCATAAAGTTGTGAAAGGATTAGTCCGTAGCATAACTAAACGAAAGAAGTTTTTAGTCTCTGAGAAGGTGTAGGATTTTCTGCTTTAGAAGCAAGAAATTATTTGCTTCTCATATCATGGTCCAGTCCCAAATTTTTGGTGTAGCCTTTAGGAAATAAGCAGATCCTTTAAAAACTTAATCATGTGTTTGCCTGACAGATGCAAAAGTGATTTGACTATCTTTTGCTGTGATGATAAAGGAGGGAAAAATAACCAAAAATAGAATGCGTTTATCATAAAACTGAAAGAATCCAAATTTGAACTGTTGACTTATGTCTGGTTAGTTGTGTATAAAGCCATAGCCCAAAAATGAACCTGATCTTATTTTCTTTTGGGGTTAAGGAGACCTAGTACTACTCAGTAGGAAAACCAGTGACAAATTCTGGCTACGGTAGTTGTAGTCAACAATTGTGATCAACCATGTGGTGAATACTAGGTGACAGATACTGAATATGTGGAAAGAAGTAGCTTTGTGGGCACCTCTGCGTTGATAGATGCTTTGTAATTCAGTGCTTTGGTTGATGCACACAGCGATACCCTGCTAACATCATAGTATAAAAGCAAGCTATTAGTTTGATCTTGGGTGTTTTGTTTTTTTTTTTTCTTTTTTCTTCTCCCTTCTCTGTCTAGCTGCAGGGGAATTTGCTAAAAAGCTTAATCAAAACCACAGAGCGAAGCAACAAAATATTACTGCACGCTGCCTTGAGCTAACAAAAAGTGTTAGGGCTGAAAATATACCACCTAACACACCCAGTGACTACATAACAGTCTACTTTGAAAATAAGAAGAACGGAGGTGCGCAAGTGGTGGATGTTCAACAGCTACCTGATGAAGATGCAGCGATTGTTACATTCAATGACCATAAAGGTAATGCAGAAATATGAAGCCCTTATTTCTCTGAAATCCTTTTCCTTCAAGATCAAAATGTGGATTTTCTAGAGAAATGCTACTTTGTCCTCATAAAAGAGCAGATCTGGTGTTTTGTCAGCAGGTCTCTGCTAACTTGAGTGCAGGCTTAAGTTTTGGACCAGCTGGGCATGAGGCATAGAATTTTTTCCTTTTTATGCACAGTTTATTTCACCCGGGCCTTGATCATTACAGAGTTCAGGTTACAGTTTGAGTTCAATAGAGAAAGCGCAGCCCCACATGGTACAGGACGCTTCTCCCCTAGTGCCTTCACCACCAGCTGCCCTTTGGCAGCGTGTGCTGTCTGGCTTGTCTAAGGATAATTTCTTGGACAGCTTTTTGGCCAGAGAGCGGGTGCTGTGGCTTTTCCAGCCAGTGACAGAAACATAAGCATCTGTAGAAGGTGGAGGACGGACAGGAACCTGGAGACATTGCAGTGAAGGGGGGAGCTGAATGGAAGATGAAGAAAAATAGATGCTCTTTCTGGGGGAACCAGAGGAGCTGTGATTTGATACTGCTGAGCAACAGCCCAGACAGCTACTGAGTTGGGCACTGCAAGTACGGCATGTAACAGAAGTGGGGGCAGAGACAGTGCAGTGCACAGTGTTGGTTCTTAACTGTTTCTAACTTATTTTCTGGCATTTAAAACCAGTAACTCTTCAATAATTTGGACTTATTTCTATCTGGAAAGGGGAGAAAATTAATGTAAAACTATTCTTAGACTTAAGAAACATTATTATGTAGAAAGCAAATAATAAAAAAAAAAGGCAACAGATCATCTTTGGTTTTAAGTGCTAGCACTAATTGTTTGGGGTTTTGTTTGTTCATTTTAGATGTAACCAATATCTTGGCAAAGCAGCATTCACTCAGCGGAACACAAATCTCTGTCTATCCTTACTACATCTCACTGGGAACAGCTCTATATGGAAAAGAAGGGCCACAAATAAAGAAGCCAGACCCAATTACAGTGCCTCTGGATCAACATATCTGGCATTACTTGCAGAGAAATAATAGGCTAACTGAGGCAATAAGTTGTGAAATGGCAGAGTGTAATTGCATGCTAACATGGCCTGAACCCGGCTGTGCAGACCCAGAAGTTACTTTGCATCCTTCAGCTACTTTGTTTGAGCAGAAGAGATTAGTATCTCGATTGATTAAGAAATGGAATGAAAATGTTTCCACAGCATTTTCACATAGCATATCAAAGTACAAAGCAATTAAGTGTCAAGTAAGTGCAAAGGTGTGGGAAGCCATTAGAAACAGCTTTACCCACAATGAAGTCCTGATAATCCCACATATTTCCAAGGATTTACTTGTTCTAGTAGGTGAAAAAGAAGTTGTGAAGAATGTTGAACAAGAACTGAAGCTTCTGATAGAGAAGGCCACCAGAGAAATTGAAAGAGAAAAACAAAGAACTGAAGAAATGGTGGCAGTGGGTCCAGGGGAATACGCAATTTTACAGAGTACTGGTCTTGAAGAAAAAGTTCATAGGGAGTTCCCAGCCCTGCAGATAACTTATGATCGTTGGCAGAAGATAATTAACTTAAGTGGAGTGCCTGAGGAAGTTTATAAAGTAAAAGGGGAAATACTAGATAATATACACAAAATGGCAAAGAAAACAATTAATATCCACCCTTATATTTTCCAGTTTTTAGAGCACATTGATAATGAAACCCTGTCACAGAGCCTATTTATGTCAAAACAAATTAGTGCCTTTTATGAGCTTGGCACAGAAGCTGTCATCTTGAAAGGGAGTGCTCCCGAAGATCTCCTAAAAGCAGAAGAAGAAATAAAGAAGGAACTAGACTACAAAAGCATTACTTTGGAGGATGAGTCAATCCTCCAGAAGAAGGAATGGGGGATGCTCACCAAGCAGAACTGCTCTAACGAAGCTGTAACAGTAACTCAGGTAGAGAGTCAGGTCATCATTGCTGGTTGTTCTCAAGCAGTAGCAAAAGCCTTTGAGGAACTTTTTAACTTCATAGATGAAAACACACAAGTACAAAAGGTCATCAGAGGAAAGCCCATGGCAGTCATAATCTTTTTTGAGAAAGAGAAGACCAATGTTTGGAATGACTTACAGAATAAAGGTGTGAAAGTTGACTTTTGCACACAGAAGAAAGGTAGAGATATATCCTTGAGTGGGCCGAGAAGAGAAGTTCTGAAGGGGGTCACATTAGTTGAGCAAATTCTGTCCAGCTTGCATTATAAGCGTGTGGTAATTAGAGAGCCAGGAGCCAAGTCATATTTCAAAGAGCGAGAACACTTTTTTGCTGCCAGTGTGAAACAAGACTTTAAGTGTCTAATCAGGCTGGAAGAACAGTCAGAAGAACAGCAAGAACATAGTGATATAGGTGAGCCCTACGTGGAGGTGACCATAGGTGGAGTTGTAGTAGCAGTGTATAAAGGTAACTTGTGCACTCACCCTGTTGATGTTGTGGTGAACGCATCTAACGAAGACTTAAAACACATCGGTGGCCTTGCTGAGGCACTGTTAAAAGCGGCTGGTCCAGAGCTGCAAGAGGAGTGCAACGAGCTGGTGAGGAGCAACGGGAGTTTGCATCCTGGGTGTGCAGTTATCACGGGCGCTGGGAAACTTCCCTGCAAGAACGTCATTCATGCTGTAGGGCCCAGGTGGAGGAAGGATGAAGCAGAAAAGTGCGTGTACTTGTTAAGAAAGACAGTGAAGAAAAGTCTTCAACTAGCTGAAACGTACAATCATCGTTCCATAGCTCTGCCTGCTATAAGCGGAGGGATTTTTGGCTTCCCACTGGAACTGTGTACGTATTCAATTGTATCCTCCATCAGGGAGACCTTGGAAGAATCCATGGGGGACAGCAGCTTGAAGGAGGTTCATCTTGTGGATATTGCACAGAATAACATTCAGGCTTTCAGCAAGGCACTGAGAGAAGTGTTCTCAGGTTATTCACCTTCCTGCAGGTCACGGCATCAGACCAGTACAGTTCATCAGCCTAGGAAAAGCAAAATTACTCAAAATAGCAAGAACTTCCCATTTGTAACAACTGAGGAAGGCCTTGACATCATGCTGAAAAAAGGAAGCATTGAAGATGCTACAGTAAGTGTTTTAAATTATCAGCTTTTAAAATACGAAGTGGCTTTTTGTTTTGTTTTTTAAAACCAAACAAAACCAAATAATGACCAACTTTAGACTGTCATCTGTAATTAGCAATGCAACATGTTTGATCTGTTACTGAAATTGGCTATCACTGCTGATAATTGCTATTAGATGACTGTCTTCCATGATAGATACAGATGGCTGCACAGCATTGCATACTATCATCTGTTGAGAGAGGCACGCAGATCCCTGTGGTACATAGGGCATTACAGTTTAGCAGAAGCAACTGGGGCCAGCAGGAATGGTTCTGGGCTCTGACCCCTGCTGACCCTACCTTGCTGGGCAGGAACCACTTGCATGCAGCATTGACCTTCCCAGAAATCCTGTTTACAGGAGTGTGGTACTAGCGCAAAAGAGGGTGCTCGCTGTTGGTTAACATGAGTACCCTGCTGTGTGAGAGTGGCTGGGCTGCTTCCAGATCCACTGTGGTCCTGCAGCAGCACTGCCATGTGCAACTGGGCCCACAGCCAGTCTCATTCTCCCTGTATCTGTAGGATATCGGTCTGGGGAACTATTATCCATTGTGCTATTTGATGAACATGGGCATGCAATGTGTAGTTGCTATTGTATTTCCTGTGGAGAACCAACTTCACTAATTGATTTCCAGTTGCCTCCAGTATTGAGTTGCTGTTAGCTGGCTGATAGCTACTTTACTGGGATCACTGATACTGGAAGCAACTCCTTTCAGAACCCTTTCTGCAGTGGCCGGCAAATCCTTTTGGGAGTGGAAGCCTCGCACAGCTCCTCCAGTTGGCCAGGCCAGAATATACATTAAAATGTGTACAGAGGTCCTTCCCGAGGAGCTGAATATAGTGCTTGACACAATGTTCGTAGCCCTTTGTATTTCTCTCCCTTTCTCACTTCTTTCTCCATGGCTTTACTCCAGTTTTGTTTGGTTTCAATTTCTCCTCTTTCTCTAGACCAGTCATGTGTGGAAGGTCTTGCTTACCTCAGTGAACACAGATTTTCAGTCTGCAAGCTTCTCTTACAGAATGAACTTCATAAATGTTTTTCAAATGGAGGCAGAATGAGTAGACCAGCAATGCAGAATTTTAACTTTCTCCTGTTGGCTTGAAATGAATTTAACTGTTAACTCAGATTTCGTGTTGCTACGGGAGAGCTCGTGGTATTGGAGCTGAGCTTAACTTTTCTGGTTTATTCCAAAACTTTGTTCACTCTCAGATTGCTGTCCCAAACATTTACTTTGTTAATCAGCAGGCAGGCTGTATTTGATTAATCAGTGCAAAAGTTAAACTTGATACTTAAAAGACTTGATACTGAAGCTAGAGTTTTTGCTTATGTGTTTTTCAGACAGACATTGTTGTCGTCAGTGTTGCCAAAGATCTCCAGCTCGATAAAGGGCCACTCTCTAAAGCTTTGCTAAGCAAGGCAGGGCCAATGCTTCAGACCAGCTTAAAAGAAGGCGGCCTAGGAAAAACTCCTGAGGAAGGATCTGTGTTGAAAACAAAAGGTTACAATCTAGGTTGCAGTGTTGTGCTTCATGCTGTTGTACCCGCATGGTCCCAGAAACACGCATCTGTAAAGGTATAAGGATATTTATTTGCCTGAACTTTAATTTGACTGAGCTTTTTAGTGGGTTTAACACAACTTCTCCTTTGAAATGAGGGACAGTTTCGTATGAGATGAGAGACTGTGGGCTGTTCTTTTTCAGCTGTGTGGCTAATCCCATGTTGACTAATATATTCCCTGTGATATATGCAATATTGTATTTTAATACCAAGAGATAGCTAAGAGGGAAAGCAGTATATTGCACATACTGGCAAAAATTACTTTCAGTAATTGAAAAAATAATTATGCTTTACAGGTGTTGGGTGACATCATTACAAAATGTCTGCAGATTGCTGAGGAACTATCTTTAAAGTCAATTACTTTCCCAGCGATTGGGACAGGGAATTTAGGATTCCCAAGGTCTGTTATTGCTAAATTACTGTTTGACAAAGTGTTTGAATTCAGTAGTAAAAATGGAGTAAATTCTCTTGAGGAAGTTCACTTTCTGTTGCATCCAAAAGACACAGCTAATATTCAGGTGAGTTACCATGTTTTTCTGTCTCTATTACATGCTGTTTTGTTTGGGTCTATCTCATGGTACTTGGCTATCTGATGATCTCCAAAGGATCCACAGGGTGCTTGTTCTTACACTAAAGAAGAAGTTTGCTGACAGTCTCTTGTGTCTGTACTGAAAGTTCTCTTTTGAATTCTACCCCTCACGGTCACCTGCCTGTCCTGTATGGCCCTGCTCCCTTCCTGTCCCTTTCTATTCCCTGGCAGTAATACAGACAAAAGTGTGATTATTTTTTATCGCGTGAACTCACCTAATTCTTCCATACATAGGACTTGCCTACAGATAAATTTGCTTTAGCTCCTGCATAGATGCCTTCACTCTTAGAAAAAGAAGTGCTTTCCATGGAGTGCTAGTGTCCTTTTAGGAAGAAGAATTATGCTAGGATTGCTGTGCTGGTAGACTTGTCCAGAAGAAATGTATCAGTGTTCTGCATCCCCCTTTCTTCAGTATCACATTAGCACAAATTTTCTATATCCATGCTCAAGTTCCTCATTTCACACATGAATCTCTCAAAAGAGAGCAGTCACACTGTGAATTAATGCCCAAATAAGTGTTTCTGCATCTGTTGACTTTCTGCTATTTTGTGCAGTAGTTAAAGCATTTTGAAAGGCCGAACTTGAAGGCTACTGCGCTAAAGCCTGAGCTATTCTGCATAGAGAAGGGTGGCATTAGCTGCAAGATTTGAGTTAAGGTGTAAACTAACCCCTCAGTGTAAGGGTGCCATCTGTTAATGTATCCCTCTGGAATGGTAACTATAGCTTTGACTTCGTTATTTATCAATTATGTCTGTTGCTCACACCAAATGACCTTGCTTTCTGAGAACAACAGTGTGTCAAGGCTTGCCATCAGCATTATGGCAGAAGGTATGAAGTAATTTGCGTTAAGCTCTTTCTAAATGTTTTTCAACTTTACTTTTCAAACCTTTATTTCTACTGTGTAACCTAAAGACTTCTACAGCGGTTGATTGTAATTTCCTTCTCTAGGAATTTTCAGATGCACTTGAGAACAGATGTGGAAATACTGTAGATGTTAAAGTGCAGAAGATTTCTCCAAATAAGGCTAGCCAAGGCACTGGTAAGCTTATTTCATAGTTGTGTGCCTAGTGATTTTTTTTTTTTTTTTTTAATTCTTTTAAATATTTCAGGGAATGCATTTGTTATGGATGTTTAGATATTTGTTTGTTGAGCATGTCATTCCCAAAGACCAAGTAACAGTTGAAGTGGCTGCTGTAAGGGCAGCATATGGTATTTTCAGTCTGAGCACCTGTAATGTCTGAAATGGTGTTGGAGATACTAAGAAAAGAAAAAAATACTTGTGATTCGCTATCTGGATAGTGTCCCTACAAATCAGGACAGCAGAAGCTATCGTGTGCCGAGGGCACAAGAATGGCTTTTTCTTTTATTGCTTGAGTACTTGATTAGATCATGAACAGGTCGGTGTCTTCCTGTGTCCTGGGAAGGCAGGTGAGATCCTGGTTATATGTCTTTAAAGTGGCCTCTTTGGAATACTCCTAAATCTTTTACACGCTCAGGTGAATAGCAAAACCAAACTGAAATATCTTTGGTATTATCCAGCCTAATGGAACTGCAGAGTGTAGAAAATGAGTTATATGTTGAAAACTTAATCAAGTCTTTACAAATAACGCATAGGCAAAAAGTTCCTGTCACGCAGTAGAGAACCTGCCTGAAAACTGTGAGACAGAGGAGCAAGGGAGTGAGACTTGGAAAGTTTGCTGCTCTCTTACCTAGGAGTTTCACAAAGGCTTGTATAGTAAAATGGCACAAAGTAGTGTCTGTATACCAGGTGTGCAGCAAAACAAGTTTTTTCTGCCATCTCAGCATGAATAGCAGTGATGGGAATAAGTGAAGGTTGATCAGAGGCTCCTGTAAGAAGGAATGATTTTCAGTTAACGTGGCAGGCAGTCCTCTTCACTGGCTGAGCCTGGAGGCAAAGTGTGGTCTCTGTAAGTGTTGTACCCATGAACAAGTCCCTTATCTCTTATCTCATTGCTCCCTTCTGCTCAGGTCTGTATTTGTTTCCTGCAGCTTTCTCTGGTACTTCTTCCACCTCAGCACAGAATGTACATGAAATGACAATTGGCTCCATCGTGTTCCGTGTGGTGGAAGGTGATATTACGAAGGAGGAGGGAGATGTCATTGTAAATGTAACAAACCAAACCTTCAATCTCAAAACAGGTATTTTACTTGGTATTATGTGTGAAAACAGTATGTGTGGTTGGAAGGGCTGGATAAGGCGAGTAGGAAGTCTTTTTTTTTTTCCTCAATGTTTCAAACCTTTTTGTTTCACAGCGTGGTTTCTGTTTTGCTTCTTAGGGTACAAAGGCTCAACTAGGAAGTGTCTGAAACTTTCTTTTTCTTGTTAACCTATGATACAGGATGGCACGTTTAACATTCTTGCAGAAAGGGAAACTAATAATTTTTATTTTTTTATAGAATTTTTTTTTAGAACATCTCTTGGACTAAAGGAGAAGATAAACCTCAATGAGGTTTTGACCTCAGTGAAACTTGTTAGGTACTTCAGACATCACTTTGAGTTGAAAAGCATAAGCCTAAAATTTAGGCAACAGCGCTTTTAAGTTATAGCCTTTACTGTTATCAGGATTGAGATAGTTTAGATATTATGTGGTATACAGTTCTGCCTCAGATGGGACTTTAACGTTATTAGCAGGAGTAACAGTGGATTCGTATGCCTCTTCTCATTTAAGGTGTCTCTAGAGCAATTCTGAACGGTGCTGGAAAAGCAGTTGAAGACGAATGTGCTCAACTAGGTATGGTACAATGTTTCTGACCTCCTTTTGGAGGGTGTTCATGCATGGCAGGTAATCTGTTGGAATACTTTCTCAGTGCCTACTGTACATCCATCTGTATTACACACTGTTACGTTGACTAGTTTTTAATCAGTTAATGTGATATTTGTAAAACATCTAATGAGGGAAGGAAAAGAAAAATTTTTGAGAGGGCTTCTAAGCATATGTAGAGAGCTAAATCTATTCAATATTACATCCTCTTATTCCAGTGAAGCTTTCCATGATAAAAACAAATCAAGTCTACATTGAACAGAGCCATGAGCAAGGCATGATATTGGCAGAAATGTTAATAGAGAAGCCATACCTTGCTGGAAGCAACTGTCTACCTGCAACTTGTTTTGTCGTTCCTGAGTGAGAAATGTTTGCTGTTGGCTTGACCCACTACCACATCCTCTATGTGACCAAGAGGGAAAACTAGTGAAGTTCGGTTTCTGCCTCAGAAGAGGCGTTTATTTGTAGACCAAATTCAGCTAGTGAACAGCATATATAATGAATGGAAAGTAAGGATGGCCAAGTGTGTGGTTTAAAACCCCACAAAATAAGGGAAGTGGGAAAGACGCTGGTGTGGAGGGTCAGCTTGGAAGACCAACCAAAGGAAAAGAATTATGTGGAGGAGATAAGAGGTAAACCTCTGTTGCACAGTCCAAGAGGATAATTTGGGCTAGGCAGCCTGAGGGTAGATGGCATGCTTGTGTGTATGTGAAGACAGTGTGCGGTACTAGTCAGCATGAAGTTCTCCAAGTCTGCAGCAAACTTGACAAATAAAGAGGCATACAAAATTTATTTGCCAAACGAGGCAAATACTCTACAAACATAAAATGAATCTTTGTGGCTTGAAAGTGAAAGTAAAGACAAGGGGTTGCACAGTTTGCGGAAGGAGACTTGAAGTTTATTCTGGGGCATATTTGTCATCATTTCTTACCTCCTAATGAGGATTAGTATGCATCTATATTGTGGATAATTGTTGATTGATTACATTCTCCTACTTATGTTTCAGCCTCACAGCCTAACAAGAGCTATATCACCACCCAAGCAGGAAGCCTGCCATGCAAAAAAATAATTCACTTTGTTGCCCAAGATGATATCAAGATGCTAGTCTCCAAAGTGCTTCAGGAGTGTGAATTACAGCAGTACACCTCTGTCACCTTCCCAGCAATTGGAACAGGTCTGTGCCTCCCTTTTGAAATGGGTTCAGTGCATGTGATTCTGCTGATCTCAGGACTCAAGCAATGAGTTTGATTTATCTGGAGGGGTTATTCTTTGGTGAAAATATATTTAGAAACTGCAGATTTAAAAACTGTTATTAGAAGCTTTATGAAGACCTAAAAAGCCTCACTCCTTGCAGTCAGATAGTATGTAAAAAGTATGAGTGCTCTAGAGCTGATACTTCCTTGTTAACAGGGATTCAAAGATATGCCTGGACTTCCTGGAGAACCATAAATATTTGTCACAGCAGCCTGATATGTGTGGGAGCTACTTCTTCACTACTGAAATCAGTAGATTATGCAGCTCTAGCTAGCAGCTGCACAAGTAGGGTTGATATGGATGGAATGTGAACCTGTCAAAAAGACCGGATTGTCTTTTTTTCTTCTCTTGTTATTTTCAGCTAGTACAGTAGAAATCCCTTGAGTCAGAGAATCCAGAACTGGGCCCCATGCCTGCAGGGACCTCTTCCATGAATAAAACTAGACTTGCTTTTTGAGCAGAGAGTTGGCTACTGGGCCACTGAGTGTCAGGCCTGCCAGGCCATATCTTCTACATCATAACCTGATCAATCGCCATGTCAACAAAAGTAAACTTCCGTTTTTCCCTTGCCGGAAAGGTGGTCTTGAACCTCCTTTTCCTGATAAATAGAAACCTTTCCTGATTGCCAGCCTGAAGTTATTTTGACCTGTTTATGATCCAAGCAATTGTGGGTATGTTGCTAACTGTTCTTTTAAAAGATGTTTTAATCATTTGTAACAGTTATTAACACTCTTTAAAGGTAAATGTTTATAATGTTTCAGGTGAGGCAGGCCGTGACCCAGCTGTAGTAGCTGACAACATGATAGATGCAGTAACTGACTTTGCAAGAAGTAACTCTGCTCCATCTGTGAAAACTATTAAAGTTGTCATCTTTCAGCCACACCTGCTGGGTGTGTTCCATAGAAGCATGCTGAAAAGAGAAAGTCCTTCTAAAACAGCAACCAAAACCTTGTTTTCCAAGTTTATGTGTAAGTAGCTGTTACTTAAATACGGGTTATAGATAAATCTATGTAGCGCCAGCTGATAATGGTTAATATTAATTGTAACACTTGTGTATTTCAACGTAGCATTCTTGAGCTCTGAGAAACGTTCCCCAAAGGAAAAAAACAAAGTAGTTTTGGAAAAGAAAATTGACGTGGCCTTTGTGCAGATTTGTGGTGAAAACAAAAAGAAAGTGGAAGAAGCTGAAAACTGGTTGAAAAGTGCAATTTTAAAGGAACAGTTTCAAACAGAAATCAAAGAAGAGTCTATCTCTCATTTTGGTGAAGCGGAGAGTGAGGAACTGTGTGACCTACAAAAGAAACTAAAAATCGCTCTTCGTTTGGATGGTACCTCTATTCGAATTTCGGGTGTTGAGAAAGATGTCTGGATTGCTTATTCAGCTGTTCAAGAAATGATCCACAGGGTAAAAGCTGCTAAACAGGAGGAGATGAGGGCAGAACTTTTCCAAAACTTAATTGAGTGGAAATATTTTGCAAAGGATTCTTATGTGCCCTTCGACAGTCTCACAAATATGCGGTTGGAAAAAGCTTTCATGGGAAAGCAGAAAGATATTTCAGTCATCATCAATGGGAAAAAATACACAGTGAATATAAAAGCTAGACATGCTGTGGATGACCAAGGACAACATATGCCTGTTACACGTGTTGATAAATCTGAAGGTAAGTAAAAGCATCTTGACAGACTGATGTTCCCATGCTTAAACCAGGATGCATCCAGCCTAGTAGTAAGAGTAAGAAATGGTAAGAATATGCAAAATATTGTTAGGAGCTTTGTGCAGGTCCGTTTCTGGAGAAGGTAGAAAGGAACTGAATTGGGAAACAAAAATAAAAGAATCTTGCAGTTATTTAAAATTCTTTGAATTCTAGGTAATGTGTTTGGAGGTTCTTAACGGGCTCGCTAACAATAAGATGTTTGTAGCAGTTGCCATTCTAGATCTCAGCTCATTTCTGTTCTTGAGATGTACCCTCCTCCTTTACAATATAAGGAGCTACCTTTTTTGTACTGATCTGTACAGAACTTTTCCCAGTGTATTATTTTTCTTTGTCCTGCTGTGACTCTGTTTTACAGGGGTGCATTTTGTGTCTTAATGGGAACAACTTTTTTCTCCACTTAACACTTGAAAGCGAAGTTGGACAGGTTTAAGGAACTGTGCAGCTCCCAGTGCCTTTAGTAATGCCTCCTGCAGATATTTTCAGATTTTTATTTTTTGTTCTTTTACTGAAAAAAGTCACCTCTAATTGAGGGAACCTATAATGCTGGATGTCTGTAGCATACGCATCGGTCAGTGTTACTGTTTGGCAATAGAGCTAGATACTAGGCCTCGCATGAAATGAGAGAAGGGAAGAAAGGGAAGCCGCCTGCTTTTCAGACGGAGAGTATATTCTTAAACTTTTTAATTTGAAACCTTCCTTGTTCAGGTGCTTTGCTCCTAGTCTCCTACTTGATGAGAATTAACTACTCGGTAAATCTGCATTTATTCCATGTCCTTGAAAACTTGGTTTGCAGGGAAGGCTACTGGTAAAAGATGTTGCAAAGGATCCCTCTTCAGCTGTGAAGAAAAGATTTGTCTAGGAGCTACCAATTCAGGCGCATCAATTGCTAGTGCAGTGGCAAACCAGAAACTACAACGCCCTAATCCTGTGGTAGAAGACCCATTGGAATACTCGTGGCTGACAAAGGCCAGCAGGCCCTAGTGAGAAGCCAGATGTATGGGCTTTTAGAAGGGTTTGTAGACAGGCACATTTAATTTTAAGCAGAGAATTTGGGTAAATATGATTGCTTATGTTTCTTCTGCAGATCAAGAGTCAACAGTGCTCCCTGCAACATGGGACGATATGCAAGACCAGCGACTGAAAATAGTGGAACTAAAACCAGAAACAAGAGAATACAAAAATGTACAGAAAAGGTTTCTGCAGACCTGTCAGTCATTAAAAATTGAAAAGGTAAAAGTATGTCATCGTTTCTGAGCATAAATACTTTGATAGCAAGTGATGAAGAGTACTAATAACAATGGAAAAATAAATTCCACTGGGATTTCTGAAGTTGGACAAGTCCTTATGGCTGTCACTAACTTTAGTCAGCATCAGTTTCATGTTGCAGTTGAGATATTTGGAACATCTCTTAGGCAGTCGCTTCTTCAGCACCAAGGGAGAGTGCTCTTTCTTTAAATTGTGTTTGCTATAGTAGAGCACAGCATTTGCTTGCTTAAGCCACATGTGCTCTGCAGGTAGGCATGTCATCTGTGCCCCAGAAACCTGTGAAACTGGCCTATATTGTTTCCTGTGGAGTGTTTCTGTCATGTTTTGGGTTGGGTTCTGCTGTCCGTCATGTCAAACTTTGGAGTGATTTGATGTAACTTATTTCATCATCTGGTACACATGCATTGGAGCTAGGAGGAGAATCTTGAAAGCAGATTGAATTGTTGATACACTTAATGTTTTTTATGACAGCCACCTGCCTACTTTCTTTCTGTCTTACTTTCAAACTTCGCAGATCGAAAGGGTGCAGAACCCATTTTTCTGGAAGGCCTACCAAATAAAAAAGCGTGAAATGGATAACAAAAATGGCAACAGAAACAATGAGATGCTCCTGTTTCATGGGACAAGTAAGGAGTCATTAACCTTAATTAACAACCATGGATTCAACCGGAGCTATGCTGGAATGCACGGTAATGTAAATTTCAAAACAACTCTTGTTTTCCTGAGCAGGGCTAGGACTGATTTGCCCTGCTATCTGTATCATCCTGCTTGTATACAAAATTATTTGTTTTGTTAAATCTCCCTATTGCAAATAAAAAGCAAAATTGTCAAGAGATTCACAGGTTCTGAAGATGGCAGATAAGTGACTGTTGCTACAGCAATGCTCACAAACATTTGTTTTTCTGACTGCAGCTGCGAACTTTGGAAACGGAACATACTTTGCTGTTAGCGCCAGCTATTCTGCCAGCGACACCTACTCTAAACCCGATGCCCATGGGAAGAAGTACATGTACTTGGCTCGAGTCCTTGTTGGAGAATATTCTCAGGGGACAAAAGGATCAATTACTCCAGCAGCAAAAAACGCTAGTAACTCTATAGATCTATTTGATAGTTCAACTGATAATGTGATGCAGCCGTCCATGTTTATCATATTTAATGACATTCAAGCTTACCCAGAGTACCTTATCACTTTCACTAGATAAGCATTCTGATTGCAGCCGAGATGGCATGTGTCTCAGTCTTTGTGCAGGACAGAAACACTTGTAACAAAATAGACAATGAAAGCAATAAATAGCTTTATCAAATTAATGTCTTAAAGCTTGTTTACATTTAAGCACCCTCTGGCAATTTTTGATAGTACCAAAACAGACTGCTAGTTTACACTCAGAGTAGCTGAGCATATTTTAACACTTGAGCTCAATGTTCTACTGAAAACTGCTGTTAGATTACCTATTCAAGCCTTTACACTGTATTAGCCTTTCCACACAGCCTTAAGGCTGCACTAGGAAGTGGGAAGTGCTGGAGGGGGATTGGAAGTTATCCTCTCTGTCACTGACCCCTCCATGTTGCACGTCTGATGGCTTCTTACACTCTGCGAATGACAGTCTGCATCATGAATTATGATACAGTGGTTTTCAATAAATGAACTAATTGTGGCTAATGGCTTGTGGTATTTGTTTAAACCTCTCCGACCCTTTAGCATTGCTTTTCAACCGGTGAACTTCAATGAACTTGACGTCTCAAATATGGATTTGCTTGGTTTTAATGCAGTAATCCTTCCTGGCAGGTAAATAAGAGGTTCTACAGAAGCAGAAGTTATAGAAGTTGCCTGAGTTACTGATACATAGCCTAAGAGAAAGAGGAAAGTAAATTTAGAGGTGTTTCTGTTGTCATATACTAGCTGCAACAACCTTCCTGTGATCTTAAGGAGAAACAAATACAGCAAAGGAAAGCGCAGAGGTGTTTGGGGAGATTGCTAAGGCTTAAATAAATGGGTTATCTCAAAGGGGTGATTAGTAACAAAGTTCAGAGTTCCACATTGGAGGGGGGGAAGCAAAGCAACTTCATCTTTATAGCATGTTGACAGAATAAAAAAATGTGCCTCTCGCAGCCTAAGGCTTTTTCCAGTGAAAAAGCAGAGTGATTGCAGCACCTCCAAATTCTAAAAACCCTTGACTTCTCCAAATGTATTGGGTTTGACTGCTAATTTCGTTGAATCATTAAGAGAAAATCTTCCAGTACTTGCTTTACATAGTTGGTTAGGTTGCTATTACTTTAAAGTTATACCATGGGTTGGTGTGTCCGTATGAGCAATAATCATTGCAAGATAAACATTGCTGAGGGACACGTTTTCTAGGGAAGGCGGCGTGAAAAAACACGAGCCAGCAAGTACCTTAGTAGAGGTGTAAGCATCAGGCTGTTCGTTCGTGCCCCACCCCACCGCTCGCTCTGCAACAGCACTGGAACCTCTCACTTTGGGCTTTATCGCTTTTGATTATGTCTGTTTTCTAACTGCCAAACAATGCTGACCGTTGACTTCCTAGTGCTTGAAATCAAGACATGGGTGTGAGGGCTGAAAGTCTTAAGTTTTACTTTTTAAAATAACTGGACTTAATCCATCCCTGTCACAAACACCAGCGGCCTCTGGTCCACCAGCATGACAGGAGTCAGATGGCGCGGGGCGCTTCGCTGCAGCCGATGGGTCACTTGTACCGCTCTGAACTTTCTCTCCAGGAGACGGCAACGCATCTATTCTCATCTTTTCCGTCACCGCAAGAAGCTGTGGAGACCGAGGTGGTTCTTCACCAGTGCTTGCGTTACAGGTGCCCAGGGCACCAAGCACGGGGCAGAAGCCTGTAGCACCGGGCTCTCTGCGGGCGATGGGTAAATGCTGCTGCTTCTTCAGACGAGTTTGATTGTAATAAAAGGCAAGGGAGGAGGTGGAAGAGCGCAAGGGGACTTTGTTCCTCCAGCAGCGCGACGGGCTTCCGGCTCCCAGCACAGGGAGGGAGAGGACATGTTATAACGCGGAGGGCGAGCCTGAGGCGGCTTTGGGCGTTTTAGGAGCTTCTGCCGGGGAAGGGCGCAGGGGTGAAGCTGGGGCCGGGCAGCCAGCCGCCAGGGGCGGGTGAGGAGGAGCCGGCCCGGGGCAGGCGTGTCGCGACAGACGGCAGCGGAGGAGACGAGAGAGGTGGAGGCCCCGTCCCGGGGCAGCCT
>VZTL01009228.1:0-17190 GCA_013400535.1 Scopus umbretta
TATATATGTATGTATATATATTAGCTGCCTATTAATGGAATTTAATATCTGGAAGAAAAGAAAATGAAAAGCTATTTGACGAGCTAGCTTTTTACAAATGACAGAGAAATGTTGATATGTCCTGTTTCTGATGATGATGCAATGATTCCTGAGATTACGCTGATGATCTCAGAGGTATTCTGTTGATAGAATTTCTTCTGATTAAAGGATGAACTGGGATTTTGGAAGATCTGAATTGTATACTTGACCAAAGTTTCAGAAGATAACATCAGGAAGACATCCTGGAACCCATTTTTAGGAGCATCTGTCCCATTTTCAGAAGTCATTTGGATTTAGAAGAGCTTTTGTTGTGGAGATGTAAAACATCACTGTCTGGTAACAGTTAGCAGAATGAAAATTGTACAGGTGGCTTTGCTGCTCCAGGTCAAATTCTACCTTCTTAGTTCTGATACATCTTCACTAGCAGTTTCAAACAGTATGCTGGGCTTTGCATTGTAATGGCTGAGGGACAGGTATACATTTGCTTCTTCTGTGGATGTGGTACGCACTACTGAGAGGTGAGGATAACAGTAACAAATTGCATCAAGACTCTTGCACACTTACTTCCATATAGTTAGGCATCACTATTTTAAGCATACCAAGGCCAAGGGTGACATGTCACAGAGGTGAATTGGTCATGACTTCCAGAAAAATAAAATTATTACCTTGAAGAATGGTCCTCAGTGCCTTAGGTGGTCTTGACACATCCTGTATCTCCATTTCACATCTGTGAAATGGGAAAACAACACTTACTAAGAGATGTTTCACTGAATAGTTTTTGTGAAGCACGAGCCTCCTGTGGAATGAGTGCAAAGTATTACTCTATTTATTTTTATGAACTTTCTGTTTTACTGCAGTAGGAAATCTTAAATTATCCATAGAGTTCTTGAGCACATTGGGGAAGCCAAAGATCCTGATTTTGCCCACTGTGCTCCTGGCAAAGAAAAGACCCAAGGGAGACTCCTAAATGAAAAATATAAACAAAACCCTGAAGCTACTCAGACCCTTAGAAGATTAGTTTTTTGAAAATATGTTCTTTATAGGATAAGTTAAATGCATTCTTTCCCTTATTTTTTCCCCTGGTTTGGTCACAGGTTGCTCCAGGCATCCAAATGGGGGTATTCAATCCCTTGTTCTATTGATCCTGACAGGGACACATGCTAAGGTGCCGTATCCTCCCTGAGGCCATCACTAACGACAGATTTAACAGGTCCAGCAAAGAGAAGGAGAGGTTCCAGAGGCTGCCATTCAGCCTGGGATCCATACTTCACCCTTTCAATCTCATCCACCTCTCTGTTTATTTCATTATTATCAAGGTGTGCAGTACTTGAACTTCCAGTTGTACTGCAGAGCCCTTTCAGGGCTGGTAGTTGGTGGGGTGGGGGGTGGGGTGAGGGGGTTAGTGAACATCTTGTAAGTGAGAAAACTATTTGTGAAACCAAGCAGTGCTCTTTGCATCACTCATGTGAAAGAGAGACAGCAGAAAGAGTGGAAGTGTATTTTTGTGTGAATTCTTCTTCCCAAGGTACTTTTGGGGATTGGTCACATAAAAGAAAAAGATAGGTGGTCTAGATGTCATTATAGATTTTGACTGCACAGACACATTTTAGGCATTTTCTTTCCCTTTTGCTGATACCAGCAATTTAGAATTCTGCTGTAACTCTTCAGTTTTAGGTTTTTTTAGTAAGTGGTAAACTCAATCTCTCGCATTTGGATTTATACTGAGTCTTCCTTCTGCTTTTTTTTTTTTAATTAAGAATATTATATACTTGTAAAAGTTAAGTACCTTGATAAAATGCTAGTGTGGATCACTGCTGTTCTGTTAATTATGACCTAGGTTCCATGAGTAGGTGTGTTACTCTGGAGTTTTGTAACTTGGTGCTTTTAGTCAGTGTACTCAAAAGTACATTCTATGAAATAAAACAAGGTTTATTTCATCAAGTTTTTTATTTCTAAAAAGACCTCAAAGCCCTTTACATATTAATACACAGGTTTCAGGAATGTATACACTGTCTGTATGGAGCACTGAAGTACAATATGAACAGTGTCTACCTAATTCATAGCTCTATTTGCCTCAATATTTCTAATTAGCTTTTCACTGATATAGAACATAAAGGCAAAATTAGTATTGGACATGAAAAAAAAGGAGGTGGAAATTAAACTGAGGGTGAAATCACATTATGTGGTTGAGTCTATTTGAGAGTCTGTTACCACTATGAGGCTTTTGCTACCCCCATTTGCCCCTGCTCCTCCAACTCCTCCTCTGTCTTTTGTGGGTGATCTTTCTCTTCCCTTATGCTGGTTCTGGTGTGTCAAACCAATGGCCCTGTAATGTTTCCTATTCCAGGTGAATGAGACAGACCAGGCCACTGAGGGTGAGAAGGGCACTAGATTTTGGGAGGAAGGGAGGGGAGGGGGGCATTAAGAGAACATGGCTAGTAGCCATGTAGTAGTGTAGGGATGGGAGAAATGATGTGGTGGGTGTAAAGGGTGGGAGGTCCCCTACCCAGTTTTCACAGCAGAAGTCATAAGTGTCTAAGTGTTGGATAAGAAGACACGAAGGAAAATGGGCTTTGATTCGTCCCAAATGTCTGTATTTCATGTATCCCTACTTCTCAGATTGTTACAGACTGACATTGCCAGGAAATTTATCTTCCATTCTTCCCATTTACAAACAATGCCTCCTCTTGCTAGTGCTTTCCCACTTACCCCTGGACAACATGTTATTTTCTGAAGACTTGCACTCAAGTGTCACTTCAAGTAACTGAGTAACTACTCAAGCATGAAAAAAATGGGAGAATCTAAAGCAACTAGATGTAACTTGGGTGAATACCTTAAAATCAGCAGTAATGTGCTTACCTACAGTTATGTAATGGACAATGCCAATTAACACTTTACAGATCATTTGAAGAGCGATCTCTCCTGCTTTTTCTCTGACCCCTGCTCCTCCTCTTCAGCCTCTGCCCAGTGCACATCAGGAAAAATGTCTTGTTGCTGCTAGTACCTTGTGCCATGCACTGTAAAATGCAGAAGTAATAGGATGGGTGCTGGCTGTATGCTCCCTGACACTTTGAACTCAACCAGATATTAATACAGTGGTTAGTTGAAGAGAAGTAGTCAAATGCTAGCTATTCTGTAACAGTAAACAGTGTCTACAGGGAACTTGTCATTGTTTAGTAGCATCCATTATAATTTTGCTACCCTTGATATGCTTCCATGCTTGAACAGCAACAACCTGTATTACACACTTAACCTTGAATACCAAATTCCTCTGTCATCAGTGAGGTGGATCATAGTGGATCATAGCTGTGGCTGCAGCTCTGAGCACCACATCACATTGCTTTTTTTATTATGACCATTTATCCTGACCATTTTATTATGGGCTGTGATGTTAAAGCTTTGGTTCCGTGTTCATTAATAGTCATTAACAGCACCATGTGATCTACTGCAAGATCTTGTACTTACAGGACAGATTAAATGCAAGTCTATTATGAGTGTCAGCAGAATGGGACAGCTTATCAAGAGTTTATATTGTCTTCAAGATTTTATTCAGTGTTTATGTTGTCTTTATGGTGGAGGACAGTTGATACCTAGTCCAGTAAGAAGTTAGAGAGATGAGGACAGATGATGCGTAGCCTAATATAATGCTTATTACTACAAAATTAAGCCGTTAAAACATTTTCATTACCTTTGATGGGGCAGTGTGATCTTATACAAGATCACTGTTTTGTGTTGTGTGGTCTCAGAGATTTTGACCTAGTACAGAGAAGACCTAAAGCTGGATGCACGATGTGTTCAGTTTTGGGCCTCTCAGTACAAGAAAGATATTGAGGTGATGGAGTGTGTCCAAAGAATGGCAATGGAGCTGGTGAAAGATCTAGAGCACAAGTCTTGTGAGGAGCGGTTAAGGGAACAGGGGCTGTTTAGCCTGGAGAAAAGGAGGCTCAGGGGAGACCTTATCACTCTCTACAACCTACCTGAAAGCAGGTTGTAGTGAGGTGGGTGCCAGTCTCTTCTCCCAAGTAACAAATGATAGGATGAGAGGAAATGGCCTCAAGTTGCTCCAGGGGACATTTAGATTGGATGTTAGGAAAAATTTCTTCATGGAAAGGGTTATCAGTTATCAAGGACTAGAACAGTTTGCCCAGGGAAGTGGCTGAGTCTCCATCCCTGGAGGTATTTAAAAGATGTGTAGATGTGTCACTTAAGGACATGGTTTAGTGGTGGACTTGGTAGTGTTAGGTTAGTGGTTGGACTTGATGATCTTTTCCACCTAAATGATTCTACGATTCTATGTTATCACACTGTGGCCTTAAAAAGCATATACTTCCAGTCTTCTCTGAAGTCTTGAGAAGCAGTCTACTCAGCACTCCTCAGGATGAGCCCCCATGTCTCCATCTGGAAATAATGCTTACCTGCTCCATGGGGTTCTGTAAAAGTAAACTGATTACTCATTTAGTTGGTGTTTGTACAGCACTTTGAAGATAAAAAAAGCTGTGCTATGATTGTAAGTGCTATTCGCTACATTACATTTCCTATGTAATTATATATATTTTTTTTTCCTGAGAATCTTAGATATATTTTAATCTTTCTAATTGATACTACATGCAGTAGAACGTTATTCTATCTCTAGCTAAATAAGGTACTGCAGAAGTGTAGGGAAAGAAATTGATCTAACTGCTGCGTTATCCACTCTGTACTGTTATGATATTTTTGCGAACTGCTTTCATCAAGCTAGTAAGGATTTGTCAACGTGTTTACCTGTTGGGAATCTCAACATGATTTCTTGAGGGTGCAATCTGGGGCTGAGTTATGTGTTCTCCTCTTCTGCTTTTCTAACTATTCGTACATCAAAGTCTCCACCATTGTAATTCTTTTTGGCCTGCTCTTTATTCAGCAGTTGCTGTACAAAACAAATGTATGTTGTGCTCAGAAAATACTGTATATCATATACTTTTATCCTCACAATGAAATGAATGCATTCAGTGCACATAAGCAGAAATGTCTTGTTGGGGAAAGCTGGTGGTAACTTGTGCCTCATGCTACAGAATGCAGTATAAGGAGTAGTTTATTGGTGCTTTAAGACAAAATTAAGCAATGGAAATTTTGGATGAGTATCAGGAAATATTTCTTAATACTGAGTTCAGGCAGTGGAACAGTCTCCCAAGGAACATGATGGAAAGCCCATTGCCCGTGTCAATTAAAACTAGACTAGTTTTAGAACTGGGGAATATACTGTGGGGAACAATCCGGCACAAGTCTAGATGACCTAATAACTCCTTTCCATCCATAATACTTATGCCTCAGTTTGAGTTATGTATTGTGATATGATTTCATCCTGACTGAGAAAGACTGAAATATTTTTCTTTCATGTAGGATTTTTTCACATTATCCAGAATTTTCATACCCACTGAAGTAGGGGAAAAGAACCAGGTCTACACATGCAATACTCTTAAACCACTGCTCAGGCAAGAAGCTACCCCACTCTATTTGTGCTTGTTATCTCTGGGTGGTTGCAAAAAGCGACCCCAGATGTCATTCCCACGGGTGGCAACTTGAAGCAGGCCAGGCCTCACAGAGACCCTAGGCAGGGCAGAGTAATGTTTTGGAGACAGAGATCCTCTCTTTAAGCATCAGTCCCTGGATTTGTCTTCCTATTGACCACTGTTGAGTCCTGTCTCATCTATACCTGCAGTCATTGTTGGGGAGCCACGGCAGATAAGAAGGTGCAAAACATGAAGTGTGCACTGATGTGCAGTTTTGGGGGGTGTAAAATGTTTCTAGCACATTTTAGATCTCTTTCTTGCAAGAGCCCTGGCAAAGCTCTAACATGACATTATTTTGAAATACAAAGAGGCATTGAGAATAATCAGTGATGCATCACAGAAAGGCCCATTTGTTTCCATTTAACGGGGAAAAGGTTAGAGTAGTACATCATCTTGCTGTTTCCATTCTATGCATTTAAGAAACAGTCTGTCCAGCTGCTAATTGAGAAGTGAATTTGTACCCAGTGTATCCAGTTTAGTAGTGTTAGTAAAGGAATTGGTAATTTTTCCACTAACGAGATGCAGCATTGGTAAAATAAACCCCTGTCAAACCAAGACATACTGTCTATCTGCTCCCTAAAGATTTTTTGACTATGAAATATGAACACCTGGGTTTTTCTTGCTTCTCTTTCCTCCTGTTGGCTTTTTTTGTGGCGTCCTGAAGTTGAGGGGAAACTTGTGGTAGCATCTGCCCTTTTTTCCTGGATCTAATGCACCATAAAGTAGCTGTTGTTCTGTAAAGACTTCCTTATGCTGCTAGCAAAGTCAACAGGAGTTTGGCCATAAACTTTGTGGACAGCAAGTTGAGTACCGAAGGCTTGTACACTTGCAGTATGGGCAGGAGACCAGATAGGCTAGAACTAAAAGTCCAAGTTTCCAATGCCTGAAAGTTTGCATCCAAACTTTGTAGCCTGGCAAATCTCTGCAAACAATCTTTCGTAAACAATATTCTATCCAAATCTGTTACAAGTCTCACTCAGTTGGCTCCTCCTTAATACCTTGTTTAAAACTTGCTGCTTCAATATTAGCTTGAATCAGCTTTTTTGACCATTTGCTTACACTTATTTAACTTTCTCTCTTTGCCTTTTCTCTTGTCCCTGATCTCATTTTTTTCATCCGTATGACTCCATTTCTATTTGCATATACGCTGCTATGAAAAAGATAAACTAACTAATGGTGCCAACCCTCCAGCAAGGACTTTGAGGCAGTTTCTTGTCTCTCTGACTAATTCCTTTTGTGGCCTTGGGAAAGTCACTTATCTTGTCTTTCTCAGTTTTCCCATATGAAAAATGGAGGCAACAATGTACACTGACATCCAGGAGATCCTGTTTGTGTTGCACTAAGAAGTTAGCCGTCTCCAAATACAGATTTACCTATCTGAGTATGTGAGTTAATTAAAACCTCTGACACTGTAATATTGTGGATTAATTTTAGCCTCTGTGGTCAGTGCTGACCACATCACTGAGGGGAAAATTATGAATTAAAATGAAAAGCTGGAAAAGTATTATCTTATTCTTTTTATTAATCATTGTGTTATTTATTGCCATTTATTTTTGTAATTATTGCTTGGGAAATAAAAAATAAAAAAAAATCTATCACTGCTCTGTGCCAGCTCTAACTGCAGCTGTGAATTTAGAGATGAAATTCAGGCTTCAGCCTTTCCCTGGGGCTGATGGACTTCTCCTTTCAAAGTAGGACACTTCTATCTGATGGCATTAACCATAAAATCCCCCATTTCAAGTCTATGATATCCTGAAGGACAACGGCTCATTTCATTTCTTATCAAGAAATCGGGCAGATCAGTCATATTTCCCGAATCAAATGACATTTTCAGAAAATTCATTTGAACCAAAAATGAGGTTTCCTCTCCACAGACTCCAATTAGTTTAAAAGTGGTTTTCTGATGAAAATTCTTGCAATAACTGAGCTGTATAAAGAAAAATCTATATCTATATGTGTATGTATATAGATATATGTACACATGCACAGTTGCTGTGAAAGCCATAGCCAGAGTACCCTATCAAGCAGTATAAATGTTTAATTTTGGTGATCAGCAGTAACAGTGAAATACCTTAAGATCTCTCCTTGCTTCCTCCTCATTTTTCTTCCTCTCATCCCATCACTCTCACTATTCCAGTGGGAGTGCGCACACTCATTTGCTCCCTAAGTACACAAAATTAGCTGCTTATCTGTTGATCTTCTTACATGATCCTTTAAAAATCCTTCCTCTGTATGTGTGTCCAAGGCCGCTTTTGCCTTCAGAGGAAGCCCAGACAAGCCAATCCTCAGCCTTTGCCTTACCCGCTCACAGGGGGCCTGGGCCTAATTAAATTGCTCTCAAAGACAAGAAGGGATGAATTTCCTTCTTTCCATCTCCCTTGTCACCCATTTAACTCAGCTGAGATCCGTTCATTCCTTTTTAGTTATGTTAAAATGGAAAAGGGGGAGCTTGGATCAAGGGGGATGTGCGGGGAAGGGGGAGGGAAGTAGGGGAGGAGGAGGCGGCAGCGGGCGTGTGGGTTGCACTGCCGAGGTGCAGTGTCCCAGGCACAAACAAAGGAGCAAATCCTGAGTAAATGGGAGGTGAGCGGAAAAGAGTGAGTGTCAGAAGAGTGGCTGGGTTTCTCTGTCTGGGGCTTCCTCTGGCTTTGTTTACTGTCCATTTTGTACTCAAACTCGAAAGAAAAATGCAATGTTAAAAAGACAAGAAAATGTCTGTATAAATATCTGTGCACTTACACACTCTTTCAGAGTGATGCTTGCTCCTTCCCCCACCCTTCCCAAGACCTTTCTCTGATGAACGAGGAGGCCTGGGAAATTAGGATGTCCGTCGCCTGCTCGTGTGGCATTGCGCAGGAGGGGCAGAGGTGGCCGCTTTGGCTCATCTACGGTGGGTTGCACCAGGAGAGTGATGGGAAGAGCTGAGGCAGCAGGGCTGCTTCAGTGGAGGAGCCTGTGCCTGGGGAAGGACGGCCCCGACCGCTGCCAACACCAGGGTCCCCACGCAAGCCGAAGCCTGGCAAAGGCCTGGGAAGAGCTCAGCAATTCGCCTTTGAAGGTCATCTGAAGCTGTCATTTTTTTCCTTTATTTATTTATTTTTTATTATTTTCCCTTCCTCTTCCCCCTACTTCTCTCTTCTCAGTGCTGTATCCTCCTCCTCCATCACCCAAACCCCAAACACATGTGAGGAAGCCGTTCAATTAAATCTCTCCTGGCTCCAGCTGGCTCCTGAGTGAAAGGTCAGCGGCATCCGGGAGGGAGAGGCGTGCGTGAGGAGGAGCCGGAGCCGGTGCTGCTACCGCAGCTGCCTCTGTCTTCCTCTCGCCTCCCTCCCTCCCTCTCCTCGCCTCCCCTCTTTAATGATACCCAATGGTCAATCACTCCCCAGCAGAGAGAGAGATGCCCTGAAGCATCATTGTGGTCGGGAGCGATCGATCAGGTTTTTAAAAAAAAGATGATAATGATAACCCGTGGACATAATGTCAGCGAGTTTGCGGTGCCTCTTGGAGGCCGCGTGCGCTCTGTCTGCCAGCGCTGAGGAGAAGCTTGGAGGGGCCCGAGAAAGCCTCTTCCCCCCGCTGAGCCCACTTAGCCCTGCCTTAAAGACAGCTAATTAGACGGAGGGCTGCTATGTCTGCTTACACCAGTGGGGGAGAGTGGGAACAAGGAGGGCCTCGCACCAATTGCATGGAGGACTAGAGCAACCTTTGTTTTAAAAGAGGCTTCAAGTTAACTGGAGGTAATCACACAGAGACACGGCTATAAATAATACATACCTGCGCTACGCGACCTGGATGCAGGCCCTCATAAGAATACTGCGGTATGCAATGGTGATCCACTGCTTGCTGCCCCGCGTGCTCTTTGGGGCCTTTATTTTAAGACAGATTAGTGCTTTGTATTGCCAGGTAGATAGAAGTAATCACCAGCCCACGCCCGAGACAGAGATCTGAAAATCACCGGGAGGTACTTATCAACATGCGATCTGAGCACTGGTGGATGTGTACAGACCTTTTAAAATTCTATTAGTATATGTCTGAGTAGATTGTGGTAAAAATACAAACAGTTTTCTAAAGAAAAACTGTCAGTCTCTCTTCCTAAATCTCCTACCCTGCAGCCTAAGCATGGACTTCTGTTTTTATGGATAAATGTGATTTGTCTTTTAACTGTTGAGATTACACACTCACCAGAAGGACTGCAGAACCTGCTTGGAAGAGGAAATCTTCCTTTTATCCCAGTGTACACTTTATCAGAAAAATAATAATCAAACCCGGGGGCCCTCTGTCCCTTCCTTCCATTGAGGAGATATAGGACAAATAACTCTACAGCAATAATTTCCCATCCCAACACACAGATTTTTTTGTTGTCACGTTATTTTCTGCATCATTTGATGAACAAAACTACATTTTCCTCTGCACCTATTAAACTATTTGATGATGCCTTTTATTTTGCACTATAATTGGGAAAGCAATCATGTGATAAAATGTAAGTTTGTTGTGAAATAAAATAAGCGATGTTGAAAACATCCAAATTATATTGTCCGAGAAAGTTTCTCAGATGTTCTGTTCATTTAGAGAAATGATACTATCATTATTTTTAAGTTTTTTTACACTTTTGGAAGGAAATATTTGAGTATTAGAAGATACTTGTAACAGACCTAACAGTAATGACTCATGATTCTGCTGTTGCCTCTCTTGCAGTATTAAAAAGGTGGGTAGAGAGTGTTAAGGTAGATATGGTCTGAAATAGGATGTTTATCTCATTTCTTTCTTGGGCAGCTGGTTTGTGTATGTGAAATTTGGATCCGTTCATATGATTGATCTAGTACAGAAAAGCTGCCAGGAATATGTATTAACATGCACTAGAAGG
The DNA here is from genome assembly GCA_013400535.1 of Scopus umbretta. Taxonomy (NCBI): domain Eukaryota; kingdom Metazoa; phylum Chordata; class Aves; order Pelecaniformes; family Scopidae; genus Scopus; species Scopus umbretta. The sequence goes on from VZTL01009228.1 coordinate 10,453, forward strand.
ACTGAAAACTTTGTGTAGACTTTAAGAGAAACACGCAGAACAACATTTGTTGCCATTTGATATTCTGCACTAAAGAATCACAAAACACCCACATGGACCTTCTTAATAAAGCACTCTTCTTTTTAATTAAAAAGAGAGGCATAATTTCAGAGAAGGAGCTGAAATTTGGTCCAACCACTTTGAAAGCCAGCAGACAATACACAGCAACTTTGTCCTATATTCAGCCTCATTAGAGATGCAGGTTTCATCTAGAGCAGTGGTCACAACAATGAATTGTATTTTATTGTTCCCAAGCTAGTGAATCAACCTGAAATGCCACAACTTTATAACCATGAAAGTTTAGAGTGTACACAGGAAGCATATATGGGACTCATTACATCTTTAACGTGTTGAAATCAAGTACTGCATTAACTGTGATGAGGCATCAATAGGCTGGGCTTAATTTCTGGATAAAATGTTATAATCTCATTTTTCAATAGGGACAAAAGACTTTTTCATACCCAGGAACGAGTTAGCTGTGAATAATGATGTCGCACATAAGGTCAATGATGACATAGCTTTTAACCATCAGTGACAGTCTATCATGTGAAAGTCCATTCCAGGGAGATTCCTTGGAGCAGAAAGCCAAATAAAAAGGAGTGAAAATGAAGTGTTTGGGAAAGTCTGGATAACCTGTTAAAGAAAAGGACTTTTCTACTTAATGAGGTTTGTAGAACTGCAGGTGAGGTGAAAGCATTCCTCCATTCTCCTGCCCCCTCCCTCACTCCCCAGACCTTTGCTGTGAAGAGTTGCTAGATGATAGTGAGCCAGGCAGAGGTTAAAAGAGTGAAAGGGTTCTGGTCTTCCAGTCCAGGCTTAGTTTTTGGTCCTGAATCTCCTGCTAACTTCCTGTATTGTGTACAACAGGGGCAGGGGGAAAGGAGAGGGTAACGAGTTACAGTCCTCAGATCCATTTACTATCCTTCAGCTCATTTTTGCTGCTAATGAACTTTGAAATCTGCAGATGGTAGATTCTTAAGGCCTCATCCAAAGGCCACTGAGCATCTTCCATGGGGCTCTGCTTTGATGTACTCTTATTAATATTTTATTATCAAAAGTATACGTAGAAATGTAAGCACACTTTTCTTCCATAGCCATAGTCTTCCAGACTAATCCCATTTGCTACAGCCAAACTAGAAGACCGAGGAGCAAAGAGACCACACACACATGAGCAGCCATTGATTCCCCATTAAGTTTCTGAATACCAGGCACTGTTAGATACTACTGAATTATTTCACGGACTACTCATCTCCCTTTAGCAATACAAAGTAACAGGTTAGTTACTCTGATACCATCCCATTAGAAACATCACAGAATGCTGTAACTAGAGGTACAAAATCTTCAGGAGTATTTTTGTGTTAAAATAAACAACAACAACAAATATATGAAGCCATATGCTGCAGATGAAATATCTGAGGATGAAAGGAGTTTCTTCCTGTTTTAAAGACTTTTGAAAGCTTCCTATCCAACACCATGTGTAGGATATTGCACTGTTCTCTTTGTGAAACTGGGTTACTAGCTGCTGTTGCAACAATAAATTCAAACAGTGGTACTTCTCATTATGGTTCCTTTGTCAATTTTTTTACTACTTTGTTTCTGCTGTACTGAGCTGAAAAGTGCATTTTGTAGACTAACTTTTAAAGCACTTTTCTCTTTCCTGCTTTATTCATACCTCCTGTTTTATCCCATGTTATCTTTAGACCCTTCAGCACCATCCAACACACTGTTTAGTTTCTCAGAGAAGTAAGCGGGTGTGAAGTAATGTGTGAGGACATTTTGATTGAATTTGGCTACAAACCATCCCAGGAAAAATGAATTAACCTTAGCACTGGTACAAAATTTTCTATGCATTGAATTTACAAATTATTCACCCAAATATTGAATTGAGTACTCACTGCCTGAACAGATAACAGATGTTCAACCCTAAAATATAGGTCTTTTTGTCATTAAAAGTCATTTTAATACTGCATTGCTTACACAGTGTAACACAAGTGATGCAGAGATGTGGCATACTTAATGCAGAAAAAGCTTAAAAAAAAGTGGCTGTAAGCATGACCTCATAGTGTTTTATATTTATTTCCTCTGGGTGATTCTATGTCAGATTTACTCAGATTTAAAAACAGAGCTTCTCAGCTAAATGCCAAGGCTGTAAAAAAAACAAAAGAAAAGCCAACACCACCACCCTCCAAACTCCCCCAAAACCCCTACCACCTGAAAAAGAAAATCCTGTTATGTTGTTTTCTGCCATTTACATCATCGTCAGACTTCAGAATTGTTTGTCAGTGACCCCTCTAATCACATTTAATTGTCTAAATGTAGCAAGTAGTTTTGATTATAATACTACATAAAATACATAGTGTAAGCTTTTTCACGGTTTCTATAAGATTGCATATGGACTTTGACGCTATATACTATGGACAAGGATGCCAGAATCTGCGCTATTCTGATGTGTTTGATGATATTACTCCTGTTGTCAGAAAGCAGCGATATTTTAGATAAAACAAGTCCCACCTCAAATCACTCTGAGCCAAGCAGTGTATTCACACTTTTGTCTGTTTGCTTCTGTGATCACCTCTGTCAACCTATTTGTCCTAGCAAGCTAAGCGTTATTGAATCGGGTGATAACTTGAAAAGTTCCTTAAAAAAAAAAAAAAAAAAAAAAAAAAAAAAAAAAAAAAATTCCTCTCCAAGGCGGGTAAAAAAAAAAAAAAGAAAAAGAAAAAAAGCAACCAAAAAAAACCAAACCCCAAAACAAAACACTAAAGACTTTCAGCATTGAGCTTCAGATGAGCATTTCTAGAAATCAGGCCTCTTCTGTAACCCAAGGACTGTGGAGTGTGGAATATGGCCATTACATCCCTGTCAGTGTTGGTTTATTACCCTGGTACGGGTGCCAGTGGGTCTTTAACTTGTGGTGCAGGTCACTTGCAGCGGTAATCTTCAAACTGCAAGTACCCAGTTCATACTTCAGTCTGTCTGAAAAATATCAGGCTTCTACCTTTTTTTTTTTGAGAGTTAAAGGTATCATAACCACTCTGTCATGGTCTCCACTGCCTAATTCAATGCTAAGTAAAGTATGTTTGTACGTTTACACTGCCATATATAAATGATCATTGCATTAAGCATTTATAGCAAATCTTACTCTTTAAGGTTCCCAAACCACTTTAAGAATTTAAAACCAATGTAAATGATAAAAAGGGATAGATCTGGTTGAACTACTTATAATGAATAATTAATTTGACAAATCTATTTCTTTTTTCTTATTTGCAAATTATCCAAGTGCAGACCTGAATTCTTTTGTTCATCAGTTGAAGTTACTTGATTAATAGTTTAGGCAAAAAAGTTCAGTCTACAGATTTGCTGCAAGCTGTTTCACATGGCAGTTATGTCATACATTATCTATTTATAATTGATCATTTTACCTGCAAGACAATGACCTGCTGTAAACGAAATGGTTTTATTTCTCCATATTGTTTGACTGACTTTAAGAAGTCATTTTTGGATTAACATTTATAAAAAGAACTAGCATGTAGTTCAGACCAGGAGTACCTTGAAAAAGCCCACGAAAGCATCCTTAGCAGGACAATAAAAATGTAGTCCTTCTTGACAGCTTTCCTAACACTATACCAGGAAGAACCTTCAGGACATTTCAAGGGGACAGGAGGACAACTGACAATTTTCTGTTTTTCTAGATCAAAGGTGAAGAATTTGAAGTCAAGCCTAGGTGAGATTTAAGTTAACAGGAGGTAGGCTGGCACTAATACCCTGTCAGGCATCATCTGACAGGCTGTTGATGATTTCTTACCAGAGGGATGGGAAACTGTGATTCTGTTGACCATCTCAATAAGAGCCATACCAGTCAAAGAAAAACTCCCAGAAGGACCTTAAGCTAAGCATGGAGTCAAGTAATAATAAAGGGAAACCGTGGCAAATATGTACATGTGTCTTTGCACTTCTGTGTGTGTGAATTACAACCAGGGTACCAGACATGCGACAAAACCAAGTGATAAGGGGCATATTATATTGTAAAAGAATTGTAAAAGAATTGTTAGACTAACATTCAACCACCTTGGTAATGAGTGGGTGGAGGCAGTATTCATATATGAGAAGAAATATCATATAGTTAATATTTCTGAAACTTGGTGAGATGTCATAGTGCTGGAATCTCACTGAAAGTGGTTAATTTTTTAATCCTCTTAATAAATTCAGAAAAGAGATTGGAGAAGGACTGTTGCATCAAATACAATGTTGCATGTTGAAGAGTCAAAAATAATCAAGTAACAGGAACTCAGTAATTCTGAGTCAACATATAACTATAGATAGGATATCCTCATACATTACAGAGAAAAAAAGACCTTGTAGACAGTGGGATGAGCTGCTCTTTCAGCACCTTCTTTAGTGGGGGGAGAAAAAAACACCTCTATTATCAAAGTAGAGTTTAAACTGGGGAATATTTGCTGAGATATTGTTTTGCCAGCATCAGGATTCCCCAGAGCTTCTAAAAATCATAGCAGATAATCTCAGAGTATAGAAATCATCCTTCATAAAGAAGCTCAAAACTGAATATAATTCGGATGGCCAAAGAGATAAATGTTCTTCACCAGCGATGATCAAACAGGAAGAAGAGTTAAAGACTAGTGATCACAACCTGGTTATATTTACTTTATGAATATAAGCTGTATATAACACCAAGTAGGCATACTTAGGTGTTTTAGAGGGCCATTTTATCCAAGCTAGTTAGCATAACTGAGCAGGAATGTAATGTTTAGTTAGGAAGTATTAATGAATACTGGGAGTTGTTCAAGGACATAAACTTCCACGCAAAAATATACAGTAGTCAAAATATCCTGATTAAAGCACATAAAAGTAGTATAAAATCATAAAATAATGATGTATCAAGAATGGAAAAAGAGAGGCTAAGTTATATACTGAGACTTATAAACAACTGATAAAAGAAATCAATGACCAATATGGTTAAAAACAACACGACAGCAATTTAAAAACATTTTAACATCAAAAAGAATCTGAGGTCAGATACAGTTCCATTGAAGATGCAGATGGTTGAAATCATAAATAATGATGAAGAAAAGGCAGAAATGTTTAATAAATATTTCTGTTCTGCACTTGGAATGAAACAGGAGGATGTATCCATCCCATATGATGTTGTGGATAGAAATGAAAGTTTGCCATCTGTAACAAAGAAAGAGGTAAGGCAGCAACTGCTAAAATTGAACATATTCATATCAACAGGCTTAGACTATTTAGGCCCAAGAGTCTCAAAGGAACTAGCTAAGAAGCTAAATTTAGCCAGTTTATCAAAATGTAGAAAATGGAGGTATTAATCCTGCCCTGTTGTCTTGTAGGTAACTAACTTCCCTACTTTGGGAGACTAGTGGAAATACCTCTCCCCACCAGGTGATGCAAAACCAGTCTCACCGAACAAATATAAAATCTTTTTCATCTCCACTTATAGTGTAGAGTACTCTTTAGCTGATACAAATACAGTGTTGTCAATAGTCTTTATTGTATATCAGGATTTCTCCAAGTTACTTTCCTTAGGAATGTATACCATCTTTTTAAATAGCAAACAAACAAGGGCCCCAAGCAATCTATAGCAACTTGCACTATACAGGATTAAAAAGTCACATTAAACTGATTAAAAACGGCCCTAGTGACAGATCTTAGAGTGGAGATGTTAATGAAGAAACATCAGTGAGTTACAACATTGCTAGTGGTGCTGACCATGGATCAAGGTTTGATCCAATACTATTCCGTGTTTTTGCCAACCATTTAGATAAGGGTTTAGTGAACACAAAATTGGAGAACATAGCAATGAGAAAGATGAGCTACTTTTATAAACTGATCTGAATCGTGTGGTTAATGGTCAAGGACCAGCAAAATATATTTAAACAAAGCCAGAAGTGAAGTAATACATTTAGGAGGAACATTTAGGGAGACTATCTCTGAAAACAGTGACTCAGAAAAGGACTTTTGTGGGTCCTCAGAAATTATTACCACAACATGAGCTCTCATTGCAATTCATCCTTAGGTGGATAAAGGGAAAAGCTTACAAGCAACAGGGAGCTAAGCCTTATTTCTACACCTACACTGGAAAGACCATATACACCTTTTGGACATGCCCTTTAGGAAGAACATGGGAATAAATACCAGGATAAAGCAGAAAGGAGGATGATTGTATTATTTTAGATGCTGGCAAATGAGCCTTAGGGTGTGATGTACCTTACGGTTCTGTGTATGTATTTTTGTGAACAGATATAGAATAGATCTGACAGAGAGGTCCACTTCCCTTTGAAGATGTATTCAACAACTTCTGCCATGCAAAAGATGTAAATTTCTATAATTAAGCATTAGATTAGTTTGTTGAAGGAAGTAATAGACTCACCATAGGTTGGCATCTTTAAAATGAGATCAGATATCTCTCTAAAAGAGGCCTTATGGAAAAATTTCCATTACCTATGTGTACCAGTGGTCAGACTTTATTATGATAGTGAGTTTTTTCTAGTTTGGGAGTTTATACATCTGTGAAAAGAAAAAAATAATTGTGAAAATCTTTGTGAAATTTATTTGTGGACTAAAAATGTAGCAAAAATGTTGAATTTTTGGTTGGGCAAATCCTTAGAGGAATTTTTGTGATGCTGTCAAAAGGGCCTGGTTTTACTGCTAAAATGCAGCAGTTCC